>WNWK01004380.1:45000-141713 GCA_009830355.1 Cherax destructor | reverse complement strand
TCCAGAGGTTATATTACAGCGTTATACATCATTAGTAAGGCCTCACCTAGATTACGCAGCTCAGTTCTGGTCTCCATATTACAGAATGGACATAAATTCGTTAGAAAACATTCACGTAGAATGACTAAATTAATACATAGCATTAGAAATCTTCCTTACGAAGAAAGATTGAAGACCCTTAAATTACATTCACTTGTAAGACGTAGAATGAGGGGAGACATGATCGAGGTATACAAGTGGAAAATGGGTATTAACAAAGGGGATATAAATAAGGTCTTGAGGGTATCTCTCCAAGAGAGAACCCGCAATAATGGATTCAAGTTAGATAAGTTTAGATTTAGAAAGGATATAGGAAAGTATTGGTTTGGAAATAGGGTAGTTGATGAGTGGAACAGTCTGCCTAGTAGGGTTATTGAAGCAAGGACCTTGGGTAGTTTTAAATTTAGGTTGGATAAATTCATGAGTGAAAGGGGTTGGATTTGAGTGGGAATTGCACATGAGTAAATAAAATTATCAAAGCTTATTTCTTGGGTAGCATTGAAAATTAGGTTGAACAAATATTCTGTTAGTGGGATGGAATGTGAAGGACCTGCCTAGAATGGGCCAACAGGCCTGCTGCAGTGTTCCTCCTTTCTTATGTTCTTATGTTCTTATGTTGCAGAACAAATCTGAAACTATGCTCATGACGCTAAAATAGTCATTCATTTAATTTTTGATGAGGACACTAGAAAGCTGCAGGATAACCTGGATACACTGATGTTGTGGTGGGAGAAATGACAGATGCAGTTCAGTGTAGACCAGTGTAAGATTCTGATCAAAGGTCAAGAAAAATAATTTTGGCGATTATAAACTAAATGATCTTAGTCAAAGTGAATGCGAAAAAGATTTAGAAGTTTTATTTACTAAAAAATGTAAAGCCAAAAGAACAGTGCATAAGTATTCGCAGTAAAGCTAATATAAATCTTGGCTTTATTTCAAGAAATATATAACGTAGAAGTCCTAAGGTTATACTTCAACTTTATGGATCGTTGGTTAGGACTCATTTAGAATATGCTGCTCAATTCTATTTTCTGTATTGCAGAATGGATGGAAGAACGTTGGAAAATTGATTCTATGTATCAAAAATATATTGACGCACTGCATTTGCGCTCAATGGAAAAACGTAGACCAAAGAAAAATGTGGCTGAAGTGTAAAATTGGAAAACTGGAATAAATAAAGGGGATATGAAAAATGTGCTGAAGATAGTATTTACAGCAATAGAGTCAAGTTGGATAGATTTAGATTTAGAAAGGGTATAGAGAAATACTCCTTTGGAAACAGAGTTGCAGATGAGTTGTAGTTGAACTTGCGCGTGAGTGAATAGAATTATCAAAGCTTATTGCTTGGGAAGCACTGAAAATTGGGTTGGGCAAATATTCTGTTTGTTGGATGGTTTGTGAAGGACCTGCCTAGTATGGGCCAACAAGCCTGCTGCAGTGTTCCTGCTTTCTTATGTTCTTATGAATGAAAAAATCTCCCAGGAAGCGTCATAGAGGCAGGAACTTTGGGTAACTTTAAATATTGATTGTACGAGTACATGAGTGGGTGTGAGTTACACCTACTTAGCATGGGTCGATACACATACAGCATTATTCCTTCATTCTTGTGTTCATGTGTAAATGAAGCACAGTAGCCAGCACGGACGATAATGCTCTCTTTCACAGAAGACCATCAAGCCGAATATAAGAAGTAGACTGCAACTTACGTGGTTTAGAGAATTGAAGCAGTGGAGACAAGTCAAGTCAGTATTCGAAACTCAGGAGTCAGACTGCCTCATACACCATGATCAAGGAGAGAGCAAAGCATATTGAAAAGTGGTGAAGGGAAAGATAGAAACACGGTAAGTTGTACTCAACCAGGAATAACGCTGATTACTGCCTGAAGGTAGAGAAAACAGTAGTTACCATCAAGACAGTAATTTTTTATATAGTAGACTGAAGGCAATTTAAAAGAAAAAGTACGAAAATATTATTTTACTTTATATTGTGTTAAATATCAAGGATCAAATAAAAGCCAATACAGGTAACAGTTGCATTAAGAGATGACCAGACGCCAGAACGAGCTGAATACTTCAGGAAACTGATACAAGCAATCAGAGAACCATGAGTCAAGTGATCTAACGAATTTTCAAGATCTCTCTCACAGTCTTCGTGTTTTTGAAACGGTTTTAATGAGTTATTTAGTGTTTCAGACAGTTATTAACGCATATGATACTTGATCTTCTACCGAACATTCATTGATATATTTTGTAAAAAAATCATGGTGGCCTCAGTTAAGATCTATTTTGTTGTCAGTTTATTCAATTACAAATAAGAATCTGGCGCATTATTTGATTAGCTATCTCTAAAGCGTGATTTTTAAAAAGTAGATAGATATTTCTTTTTAAATTTTTACCTCAAAAGCAGCGCTTTATATTTTGCTGATAACACGAGGTGGCTTCATCTGATCGGCCAGGACAGATTTCTAGGAACAATTGGCCAATTCAGGTTCTCACTAACGAAAGTTGTTCAACCCAATTCCTCCTAATTCGACGACGGTGGTGAGTTAAATTTAAGTGTGATTTCCACAACTGCCAATTTTCCGTGAAAAATCGGGTTTTTTTCATTCTTGTTAAATCACGTTAAACGTATTTGAGTCTATCGCCTCTGAAAAGCTTCAACATTTAGTGGTTGTTGCATCTTACGGTTTGGATGGTACCAATAAAGTTCATTCCAATAAAGTTCATTTTATTTGCAGGCATTCTCCAGTTATCCATGCCGTAACTGGATCATGCTTCTTCTGATGGGCTTCAAACTCTCAGCCCAGGTGTGTTTTCAGAAAGCAAAGTTCGTACTGTTATTGGGCTGCATCAGTTCCAATTGAATAATTTTATTAATTAAATAGGAATATCGATTTCCAGTCATTAACTAAACAATTCCTTGTGTTATCGGCTTCAAAATATTTTATCTGATGCATTCCTTAAGTTCAGACTATAGGGTTCACATTTGAAATTTTATTGAAATTGGTAATATCGGAAGCGGTGGATTCAGAGCAATTACTGAAACATGCCTTTTCGGATAGGCTTCAGACTTTCAGTATTAAAGGGCTTTATCAAAAGAAAACCTGACTTTTACTTTGAGATACGTAAACTTTAAATTGCCAATTACATTAAACAAATTATTTTCCTTGTATTAACTAGAGAATGTCTCCTTCGTCAGCTTCAAACACTTAAACGTTATTGTATCTTAATTATTAATATTAAATTTGAGCTTTTTATCTGTTAGTTTTCCAATTCGGTAGAAATTTTATCAAACTGGACTTTCTTAACACCTGCAAAATAGAATATTTTTTTTTTAGAGATTGCAGAGAATTTTAACTAGAATAAAACTGCAATAAGAAAAAAAAACGAAATATTGACAACTCATACTTTTAATAATTACTAAATTAATGAACGCTTAAATATTCTACGACTTGATTCGAAAGCCGGTACATTGTACGCTTCAGTCTTCTCGTCTACCACTGACGTCATTCAAGGCTCTTATTTGTAGCTTCAGAACGCCCTATCCTATTGGCTTCCCACTTTCATCCATGGTGAAATATTACTAAGTGAAGATTCGCAGAACAACTGCCACGTGAAGTTCTCTTCTCAGTTTTACATAAATCATATTCAAGATACTTGAGATACCTTTAGAAACCCTCTTTTGATCGATGCCAATTTGGCCACTTTTAATCTGGTATAGTAATATTTTCAATTATTTAACTGGATTATGCTTCCTCAATGAGGGCGCCTTGATGCTGTAGAGAAACTCTGGAACTAAAGAAGTGGACTCATCTTTCCCTTCCTTGGATCATATCTGAATGCCACCCATCCCACGGGGATCGGTGGCATTAGCGTTTTCCACTGACATAACTACTGTGAATGACATCAGTCTTTCATGGCTGTTGTATATAATAAAATGAATGAAACTGGAGAATGCATGTTCTGCACCGTTTTAAAACTTTATAACTGATGTGTTTTTCTCAAAGGAAACTTCGCATTTGTTATTGGTTATGTATGTTTTAATGTGTTAATATCATTAATAATTTTTTTTTTTTACATTTAAATAACTTAAAGATGTTTCTTTTGATTTCGTTGAGTTAACTACTGTGAAATCTTCATCTGTATGCCCTCAAGATAATTTTAAAAGCTTGTATGTTATATTCCCAAAACTTAAATTAAACTAAGTTATTCTTACTTAGAGAAACGTTTTGATTGATTTTGGCCTGTGTAGGTCCTAGTTGGCTATTTTCATGGATGAAACTGGGAAAATTAAAATACTGCAATTCTTGTGATAATTTCAGAGTGTCACATTCTATTAGCTGCCGCCCTTCAACACTGATAACTTAACAATAGAGCTTCTGAACGGCTTCCAGCTTGACTTGCTTGGGCATTTAAGGATATTTGTCTCTCTGAGATAACAGCAAAATCCCTCTTCTCCTTACCTTTAAAGATCGTGTTTCTTTGTTGAAGGTTTGAACTAGATATGTGCTGTGTATGTCTTAGTTTGTTATTTTTATTGAAGAAGACTAGTTTCCATATGATGACTTGTGAATGCCTCTCCTGATTCACTTTAAATCTTCAAAGCTGATATTTAACTCTATTAGAAACTTATGCCTCTTTGTGCACTTTATGTAATGCGATGAAACCTTTCTCGTTACACGCAGTGGCCGAAGTGCATATAGTTTATGATTCTGGTGATAATAACTGAAATCTATAGAACGTTTCCAGAGTTTTGAAAACCTGCCATCATTCTGTTCTGTGATAAACGGACAATATGTCTGTCTCTTCTCTCTCCCTCTCACTCTCCCTCTCCCTCTCCCTCTCCCTCTTCTCCCTGTAATCAATTTCCTGTTATACTCCTATGAACGTCTTTAAGTAATCATGTTCCCATCTTCATAAACAATCCTGTGTGAAAATGTGCAAAGTAAAGCATTTCGGCAGAAAATATTTATGATACATAAAACGCATTCTATTACACATCAACAAAACATTAACTATGTCAGCATGGATCATAACTATTGTATTTTGTACTTACATGACGCAGACTAAATGAAACGTACACTGTGAAATCCGTAGAATTATTCATTAGCTTCACTGGATGTAAAAACATAACAAATAGGTCAACATTACATATAATTTAAGATGTGTTAGAAGAAGCAGTAGTAGTAATAATAGCAGTAGTAGTAGTAATAATAGTAGTAGTAATAACAGAAGTAGTAAAATCAATAGTAATAGTGGTAGTGATAGTAGCAGAAGTACGAGTAGTGCAGTAATAGCAATTATAACAACAGTAGAAGTAGTAATGGTAGTAATAATAGAAGTATTAATTATAATATTAGCAATACAGGCAATAGCAGAAGTAGTAGTAATAGTAATAATTGTATTGGTTGGAAAAGAAGTAAATTCCGCTTCTCAAAAAAATTTATCGTATCTCCGGTTCGCCTTACACACTAATTTACTCTACTTATTTGAGTGTTCTAAGTTTTCTTGTATATCATAAATGTATGATCGCCTCCGTAGAGAAAGCAAATTTTATTTTTAATTTCTTTTAATACTGAATATTTGTCACTGAAGGTGTCGGGTAAGTTACACTACTAATAACACTAGACAAATATTGTAAAGTTTTTAACAAACATCTTATGAGGTTTTGTTGAGAGTCACTTTTGTTCCTTGAAATTTATTCAAGTGAAACGTAGAATTTTGTTTGCTCTGTTATTCGGAATAAGATATTGCTGTGGTCGCCTGAGGTCGTTATTGTTCTACCCTGAAAGGCAATCTTTTGTCTTCCTGATCAATGATTTTCTGTGCAGGTTTCATTTGTATTTGGCATTAATGTAAGAATTGTGAATTGCTTTAAAATTACCTACTTAGAAGCGCATTTTTATTGACATATCTTCCTACTGTAGCAACTTCTCTATTTTTTTTTTAATATTTTACACTATGGCCCAAAATATCATGTATTTTTTTTTCGGTTCATCGGCTAATGCTGCTACTTTTTTTTTATATTCAGTTGGGAAAAGGTGAGCAAGGAGCCCTGAAGAACCCTTCTTGTTTCACCCAGTTATCAGGAAGGTTCCTGCTGAATGTCTTTACTGCTCACTGATGCTGAGCAATATCTGCAACACTTCTCATTGATGGTGATTTAAGCTGGGTTTCTGTTGTTTAATGGTGAGAGTTAGGTGAGGTTCGTCAGGAAACAGGACAAGTGTTTCCTGACGCGGGTCTTAGTCAGCTGATGACCCACCGTTGGAGCTTTTGGTCATCTGACCGAGGCCTTCCGCTGGCTTACCGGTCCACCCCTTTAAAAATTATGGCCATAGTAATAACCATTTTGATGGTAAACTATACCTGAATCTCTGCTATCTGATGGTTAGTCAACCTTAGATCACTGTTCATTGATGGTGAATTATACTTAGCTTGCTATTGATTAATTGTAAGTCATCGACCACTGCTGTGTGATGGCGAGTAATACAGGGATGCCTGCTGTGTAATAGTGAGTCTGATTGTCATCACTGCTACTTGACAGTGACTCACACTTGGATCACAGCCCTATGTTTGTAATTCAGAATTAGATCACTGATCCCTGTCTTTTTATTAGCTTCGTTAGTCTCTAATTGGGCTCAGCTGTGCTCTCGGATGCCGCCTCGCTAATTCTAATCTTGGTGTCAGTCTTCGTGTTTTATGGTGCGTGGGGAAGAGCAAGTTATTCTAGTGACTCTAGTGTTAGTACAGCAGAGCTGCTGAAACTTATCCTGAGCGTTGGACACATACCTAGCATTCTGTTCAGTGAGAGGCTAATGTGTTTCCTCTCTTTCTGACATTCCGGCCGTACATCTGCCCGTCTCTCTCTCTCTCTCTCTCTCTCTCTCTCTCTCTCTCTCTCTCTCTCTCTCTCTCTCTCTCTCTCTCTCTCTCTCTCTCTCTCTCTCTCTCTCTCTCTCTCTCTCTCTCTCTCTCTCTCTCTCTCTCTCTCTCTCTCTCTCTCTCTCTCTCTCTCGGTTATTTCAATTAAATCTCAGTTTTCATATAACATTCTCTTGTCCCTTCACAATATCTCCGATTTCCTTTTTTATTACTTTTCCTCTTCTACTTAGTAATACAAGGATACACTAATAATGTAAACCTAACCCATCTTTCATCGTGTGTGTGTGTGTGGGGGGGTGTACTCACCAATTATTACTCACCTATTTGTGGTTGCAAGGGTCGAGTCACAGCTCCTGGCCCCTACTAGGTCACTCTCTTCAATTTCCAAGAGCTTTATTGTACCTCTTCTTAAAGCTATGTATGGACCTTGCCTCCACTACTTCAATCTCCATATTGTTCCACTTCCTGACAACTCTAAGGCTAAAAAAATACTTCTTAACATCCTGTGACTCATCTGAGTTTCCAACTTCCAGTTGTATCATTAACCTCTCCGGGACTAGTCTCGCTGCAAACGTTTGCACTTTCTCCAATTTCTTGACATGTTTGACCAGGTGTGGGTTCCATACTAATGCTGCATACTCCAATATTTGCCTGATATACACGGTGTACAGTGTCATCAATGACACTCCTTACTTAAATGTCGAAATGCTGCTCTCTGATGCTCATGTGCTACAGTGGCTATTTGGTTGATGTGTGTCTGAGGGGACGTGTTCGCTATAATGTTCACCCCAAGATCCTCTTCCTTAAGTGAGGTTTGCAGCTTTTGATCCCCTATCCACTCGACATATGCGACCACTCTGACACCTCATCACGTACCAACACCCGTTTATTTTTTGTCAAGTATTCCTTGATTCATTACAGTGATTTCCCTGATATACTCGCCTGCTATCTAGTTTTTTGAACCAGTCTTTTGTGTTACAGTGTCGAATGCCTTCTTACAGTGCAAAAAGATGCACTCTACCCATCCTTCTCTCTCTTGCCTTACTTCTGTCACCTTGTAGAACTAAAGTAGGTTCGTGACACAGGATTTCCTCTCCTGATGTCGTGCTGGTTATCGTGTATAAATTCATTCCTTTCTAGATGCTCCACCAGTCTTCTCATGAAAAGTTTCTCCATGACTTTACATACTGTACATGTCAGTGACACTGGTCTGTAGTTTAATGCGACTTGTCTGTCTCTTTTCTTAAAGACTGGAATTATATTTGCTGTTTTCCACACCTCAGGTAGTTGTCTGAAGATTGTTGTTAGTGGCACACACAGTGCCTCTGTTTCCTCTCTCAGGACCCACGGAGAGATGTTGTTCGGTCCCACCGCCTTTGAGGTATCTAGTTCACTTACCATCCTCTTCACCTCCTCCTCCGTTGAGTGTAGTGTGTCCATCACTTGTTGGTGTACCCTTCCATCCTGGTTTGCTGGAGTCCTTTCTCTCTCCACTGAAAATATATTCCTTAAATCTCGTGTTGAGCTCTCCTCATAATTCTTGGTCGTTTCTTGTGATCTTCCCTCTTTTCTTCAACCTGATTATTTGGACCGTGTCTTTTGTTTGTTTGTTTGTTTGTGTGTGTGTGTGTGTGTGTGTGTGTGTGTGTGTGTGTGTGTGTGTGTGTGTGTGTTTGTCTTTTTATGTTTGTGTGAGTTTTCTATGTTCCTGTTTCTCTGTTTTTCTCTTTATCTCTGTATCTCCCTTCTCACTCTATCTCTCAGTATTTTCACCTCTTCCTAAAATTTTCTCTCCACTTTCCCCATATCTTCTTTAATTTCTCGCTCTCTCTCTATTTATTTCTCCGACTATTCATTAATTTCTCCCTCTCTCCATTACTCAACCATTCCTATTCTGTGTCTTTCTCTCCGTCACTCCCTCCCAGCATCATTCTCTCTCTGTCTCTGTCACTGTCTCTGTCTGTCTGTCTGTCTCTGTCTCTGTCTGTCCGTCTCTCTCTTTCTTTATCTCTTTTCCTCATTCGCTTCCTGTCCATCACCTCCCCAAAATAATTCACTCCATCACACCCTCCCTCATCATTTGCCTTCCATCATCTTCCTCTCTCCATCATCCCCATTCTCCAGCCTTCCTCTTTCCAGTATCATAATACCCTTTCTTCTCATTATTCCACCGATTTTCTCCGCCTATCTATGAGGCACTTCTCCCTGCGCTCTCACACTGCCCACTCCACATATCTCACCATCCTCGATAAAATTTGAGTCACCTAATAAATAGTATTTCAACAATGGAAAAAATCCACATTTGCTTTTCTTGCAATTATTTTTTTTGCCTGTTTTTTTGTGTTTTATTGTTGCTTTGGGTAACATTTCCCATTTTATAACAATCTAATTTTCTCATCTTTTGTATATAGAGATAATATTCTGAGGAATATGATATGCTCTACGCTTTTACGCAATATGTTAATTGCGTACTTATTACTTCAGCAAGTGAAGCTCTAAGTTCGTATCTCCAAGAGAAGTCATTTAGGCTATTAATTACCTGCAGTAGTTAATTGCTCTCTGTCGCGCTTTTGATGATGATAAGTACTTTCTTCTGTAATTGCACGGCAGAGAGGAGAGTAAGTGGCATGCACAACGGTAAGTGACATAAATGAAGACAGGAGGCAGACAGGCAAGAAAGACGTAAGTTCCAGAATTGTACCAGGAGGAAAAGGAAGATGCAGTTATGGATAGGATGATGTAATCAGATAATAAATGGAGAAGATATTAGATAGAAGAAAAGATTTTAAACAGTGATAGTGGCACTATAACCGACAGTGAAAATGCTACACTGGAAGACAGATAGACAGTAGCAGAGTGTGAGAAATGCAGATGACAGTAGCTTGTGAATCAAGCAGACGACAGGAGGTTTTGAGACAGGCAGACTGCAGCTGTTATCACAAGAGTCAGATTGGCGTAACAGGTTTCTGGGGCTCGTTAAGGAGACGACAGACAGGTAATAAATACCCAGTGAGATGACGGCTCACCTAGAGAGGCGTCTGTAACTGTCATGACTCCTGCCTCAAAATATACACAGTTTCAAACGTCGCGTTCTTAAAATAGCTAGCATTGTTATGACAGCTGCCCTAAAATAGTTGATATTGTCAAGATGATTGCCTTGAAATATTTGGTATTTCAAGATGGCTGCCTGAAAAATTGCTGTTATTTTCAAAATGTCTACTATAAACTAACAAGTATTTATAGGCCTACTTACAGTAAATCCGTAACAAAACACTCATTTTCTTGGAGTTATATTCTATTCTATTTATGTTAAGTGTCTTGCTAAGGAAGCTCATTCAATAAAATCAGAGGCATAGGCTCGATACACCGTTTACTAATAACAAGAAATATATACAAAAAAACGTTTGTTTATCTCCCACGCTAGATGCATGTTACCTCGGTGTCAGTCAGCCTCAGGAAAGAGTCAGCAAATCTGCAATAATTCAACATTACATATGTCCTCAGTGAAGCCTCGACAACCTCACTTTAAGATTCGAAATCTCTGAAGCTTTGTTCCTAACGCTGATTCAATTTTGGTAAATGAAAAGTTTAACAGATCCGAGACCGATCGAGCGAGCGAGCGAGAAGAGAGAGAGAGAGAGAGAGAGAGAGAGAGAGAGAGAGAGAGAGAGAGAGAGAGAGAGAGCAGACAGACAGACAGACAGACAGACAGACAGACAGACAGACAAACAGACAGAGACAGAGAGTATATTACTGGGATGTATGCCTGTCTGTAAGTTCCTCCTCTATCATTTCTTGTGGTGTTGTGTTGAGGTCGGGGGTCGCATGGTGTGGTTGTATACTCAAACACAGGGTGAGGAGTCTGCTTGCGAAAAAAATTTGTTCTCTTTTTCAGCAGCTGAAAATTCCAGATAGCGGGATCGAATCCCGATGACCTAATTAAATTTTCATTTTTTTATTAATTTTTTAAGCTCACGAACCTTCATTCACACAAACACACATATACAGAGATAGAAAAAGGAAGAGACAGAACTGAGGTACTGTGTTTATAGCAACAATGTTCAACAAATCTATCTGCACAGGGCAACTACCGGAGATTGTGGCAGACAGCAAATGTAACACTAATTTTTAAGAAAGGAGACAGAGAGGGAGCGATAATCAGCGGACCAGTGTCACTTACAGGCATAATATATAAAATTATGGAAAAGATTATCATAAAAGAGTGGTGGAGCACCTAGAAAGGAGTGGGCTTATACATTACAACCAGCATAGCTTAAGATAAGAGAAGTAAGGCATTAGAGAAAGAGATGGGCAAACTGCATTTTCTTTGACTATAATAATGCTTTTGACACAGTGACACACTAGACAATGTTACAAATGCTAGAAGAGAAGACATCATTAACTGGAAAAGCACTGCAATGGATCAAGTCATACATGACAGGAAAGAAACGACGAGTAATGGTCCGAAAAGTTATTGGAATGGGTGCATGTGACGAGTGGGGTTCCATACATTGTGCTAGAGCTGGTGCTGTTTCTTGTATATATGAATAACATGACGGAAAGGTTAGATTCAGACATATTAATGTTCACGGATGATGGGAACTGTTGTGGAAACACTAACACACGTGGACCAAGGAAGGCTACAAATAGATCTTGGAACGTTGCAGGTCTAGTTTGACGTATGGCTTCTGGAGTTTAACCTCGACAAGTGCAAAGTTATGAAGTTTTGCGAAGGGCAAAGAAGAACACAGACAGAGTCTACGCTCTGGGAGCAAAGGTTGCAAACCTCAATCATGGAGAAGGACCTTGAGGTGAGTATTACACCGAGCAAATCTAAAAACAGCTTTTCGACATTCAGGTAAGGAGTCATTCACAACACTGTACACAGTGTACGTTAGGCCCTTATTGGAATATGCTGGCCAGTATGGAACTCAGACCTGTTCAAACACGTCCAAAAATTGGAGAAAGTGTAAACGTTTGCAGCGAGACTAGTCCCGGAACTAAAGGGGTATATCCTACGAGAAGAGGTAAAGGAAACGCAACCTGATGACACTGAAGGACATGGTAACCAGGAAGGAAATAATAACAATGTGCAAAATACTGAGAGGAATTGAAAAGATGAATAAGGAGAGACCGGTTTAAAGGGGTTGACCGATAAGCTAGAGGAAGACATCGGTCAGATAACCAAAAGCTCCATTGGCTTGTCATCACAGAACTAAAATCCACATACCTGGAGAATATCTGGAGAGGGTTTCGGGGGTCAACGCCCCCGCGGCCAGGTCTCAGACCAGGCTTCGTGGTGGATCAGGTTCTGATCAACCAAGCTGTTACTGCTGGCCGCACGCAAACTGACGTACGAACCACAGCCCGGCTGGTTGGGTATTGACTTTACTTGTCTGTCCAGTGTCTTCTTGAAGACAGCCAGGGGTCTATTGGTAATCCCCCTTATGTATGCTGTGAGGCAGTTAAAGAGTCTTGGCGCCCCTGCGTTTCGTTGTGGAGATGTTGCATCTCTTGCCGAGTATTTTCCTTTCATAGGGAGTGATTTCCGTGTGCAAGTTTGGTACTAATCCTTCTGGGATTTTCCAAGTTTATATTTTCATGTATCTCTCATGCCTGAGTTCCAGGGAATACAAATAAAAGGACTTAAACCGTTTCTAGTAATTACGTGCGTTATGGTACATGTGTGCCGTGAAAATTCTTTGTACACTCTCCAGGTCAGCAATATAGCCTGCATTGAAAGGGGCAGTTAGTGTACAGCAGTATTCCAGCCTAGAGAGAACAAGCGATTTGAAGAGAATCATCATGGACTTAGCGTCCCTAGTTTTGAAGGTTCTCATTACCCATGCTATCATTTTCCTAGCAGATGCGGTAGATACATTGTTGTGGTCTTTGAAGGCGAGATCCTCTGACATTATCACTCCCAGATCCTTCACATTACTTTTTCACTCTATTGTATGGTTAGAATTTGTTGTATACCCTGATAAAGTTTTAATTTTCTCAGGTTTTCCATAACTTCATATTGTTTTGAGTGACCCATTTGAAGATTTGGTTGATGTCCGCTTGGAGTCTTGCGGTGTCTTCGATGGAGGACACTGTCATGACATTTCGGGTGTCATCCGCAAAGGAAGACACGGGGAGCTGTGGCTTTCGTCTCTGTCTCTGTCAGATATGAGGATGAGGAATAGGATAGGAGCGAGTACTGTGTCTCGTGGAACAGAGCTTTTCACCGTAACTGCCTTGGACTTTACTCTGTTTACCATTACTTTTTGTGTTCTATTTGTCAGGAAGTTATAGATCAATCTACCAACTTTTCCTGTTATTCCTTTATCACACCGTGGTCACACTTGTCGAAGGCTTTTGCAAAGTCTGTGTACACTACATCTGCATTTTGTATATTCTCTATAGCATCCAGGACCTTGTCATAGTAGTCCAGTAGCTGGGACAGGCAAGAGCGACCTGCTTTAAACCTGTGTTGCCCTGGGTTGTGTAATTGATGGGTATCTAGGTGGTTGGCGATCTTACTTCTTAGAACCCTTTCAATGATTTATATGATATGAGATGTTAGTGCTATCGGTCTGTAGTTTTTTGCAATTGCTTTACTGCCACCTTTGTAGAGTGGGGATAAGTTTGTTGTTTTTAGTGAGTGTGGGATGATCCCTGTGTGCTCTCTCTCCATAGAATGCTGAAAGCACGTGACAGACTCATGGAACACGGAGTTCCAGGAGTCTGGGACTGAGGCAGAGTGCATGGTCATGTCATTTATTGCCTTTTGAAAGTCTTGTGGTGTTAGGATAATATCAGAGATCTTTTAGATCATCAAATTTTGGGATTCGTTCATAAAGAATTCATTTGGATTGTCGACCCTTAGTCTAGGTAACGGCTCGCTGAACACTCAGTCGTATTATGACTTTAGTATCTCACTCATTTGGTGGCTGTCATCTGTGTATGTGTCATCTCGCCTAAGCAGGGGCCCCATACTGGATGTTGTTTTTTCCTTAGATTTGGCATAAGAGAAGAAGTATTTTGTTTTTTCAATTTCCTTTATTGCGTTTAATTCTTCCTGAGATTCTTGTCTCCTGTAAGATTCCTTCAGCTTAAGTTTGATATTTGCTATTTCATTGACCAGTGCCTCCCTTCGTATTTCAGATTTATTGGCCCCTCTCAGCAGCTCTGTGATTCACCGCCTTCGTCTGTATAGGGAGCGTCTCTCTCTTTCTAGTTTACATTTTCTCTTTCTTTTTCATAATGGAATGTGCCTTGAGCAGATCTCAAGGCAAAGGTTCTTTCCAGCTTGTTTCATTTAGGACATGGTTGACTTGTACCCATTGTATGTTTTTGTTACTGAAGTTGAATTTTGTGAAGACACCCTCATGACTGATCACATTTAACTGATTAGGAGCCTTGTGTATACATGTCTGTACCTCTGTTATGTTGTGATCTGAGTGTATTGTCTTTGATATGGTTTTATTCCGTATCAGATCGTCGTTGTTAGTGAAGATGAGGTCCAGCGTATTTTCTAGTCTTGTTGGCTCTAATATTTGCTGGTTTAAGGTGAATTTTGTGCAGAGATTTAATAGTTTGTGTGTGTGTGAATTTTCATCTGAGTTGCCTCCTGGGGTGATCTCTGCTAAAATATTATTTGCTACACTCCTCCATTTTAGGTGTCTCAAGTTGAAATCTCCCAGTCGCAAGATGTTTGGGGCAGGAGTTGAGAGATTTTCCAGACATTGGTCAATTTTCAAGAGCTGTTCTTGGAATTGCTGGGAATTTGCATCCAGAGACTTGTATACAACCACAATGACAAGGTTTTGGTTTTCAATCTTCTCCGTCAAAACTTCAACTGCAAAATTTGAGGTGTTTAGTAGTTCTGAGCACATGAGCGACTCTGTGACGTACAAGCCAACCCCTCATCGGTGGCTGTTTAGTCTGTCGCATCTGAATAGGTTGTAACCTGGGAAACATTTGTTCTGTTCCTTGATAAATCTTACATAACCTAACCTAAGGAACACAAGTGAACAGCTGGAAGTTCAAAACTCAGATGAATCATACGGACGTTAAGATATTAGTAAGTATTTCTTCAACCTTAGAGTAGTCATGAAGTGCAACGAACTAGAGAGTGAAGGATCCATTCATATTTTTAAGAAGAGGTACAGCAGGGTGCTCAAAACCAGAAAATAGTGAACCTATTAGCAACCAGCGAAGAGGAGGTGCCAGGACCTGTGAATCGACCCCTGTATCCACATTTAGGTGAGTACACAAACCATAGAAAAATACACCAACACACATTGATACACACACATACAAATGAGGAAGCACACAAATCCACAAACACACACACACGACCCCTGAAACCACAACTAGGTGAGCACACACACACACCCAGCCAGGAGCTATGAATCGACCCCTGCAATCACAACTAGGGAAGTACACACAGGGACCAGGTAATCAGGCTAAGGAAGGAAGGAGGGGAGATCACAAGAATCGACCGAGAAGTATGTGAGGAAAAATAAACACATAAGCAGTATAGTGTGATCCTTTATTGACAACGTTTCGCCCACGCAGTGGGCTTTATCGAATCATAAACAGATCTGTTTGTGACTAGATAAAGCCCAATGCGTGGGCGAAACGTTGTCAATAAAGGATCATATTATACTGCGTATGTGTTTATTTTTCCATTGTGTCGGTATTTTATACCATTTATTTCCACCAAGTATGTGAGGAGCTCAACATGATATTCAAAGAAGTATTCACTTAGGAGACAGAAGAAACTCCAGAAAGACGGAGAGGTGGGGTACACCATCAAGTGATGGACGCAATACATACAAACGAGGAGGAGGTGAAGAGGCTGCTAAGCGAACTTAATACCTCAAAGGCGATGGTGGCGGACAACATCTTTCTATGGGTCCTGAGAGAGGAAGGAAAGGCGCTCTATGTACCACTAACAACAATCAACATATCTATCAAAACAGGGCGACTACCTGAGATATGGAAAACCGCAAAAGTTGTTCCAGTTTTTTAAAAAAGGAGACAGGCACCCAGCATTAAACTACAGACCAGTGTCACTGACATTTAGAGTATGCAAAGTCATGGAAAAGATTATCAGGAGAAGAGTGTTGGAGCACCTATAAAGAAATGAGCTTATCAACGACAACCAGCACGGATTCAGGGACGGGAAATCCTGTCACAATCCTACTGGAGTTTTATGACAAGGTGACAGCAGTAAGACAAGATAGAAAGATGAATGGGTAGAGTGCGTTTTCTTGGACTGTAAGAAGGCTTTTGACACAGTTCCACACAAGAGATTAGTGCAAAAGTTGGAGGAGCAGGTAGATATAACAGGGAAGGCACTGCAATGGATCAGAGAATACATGATGGGAAGACATCAGCGAGACATGGTACGTGACGAGGTGTTGGAGTGGGCGCCTTTGACGAGCGGGGTTCCACAGAGTTCTGTCCTAGGACCGGTGCTGTTTGTGGTATATGTGAATGACATAACGGAAGGAATAGACTCAGAAGTGTCCCTGTTTACAGACGATGTAAAGTTAATGAACAGAATTCAATCGGAGATGGACCAGGCAGGACAACAAAGGGATCTGGACGGGCTGTAAGCCTGGTCCAGAAACTGGCTCCTGGAGTTCTACTTCATCAAGTGCAAAGTCATGAAGATTGTGAAAGAGCAAAGAAGACCGCATACAGAGTACAGTTTTGGGGGCCAAAGACTACAAACCTCACTCAAGGAAAAGGATCTTGGGGTGAGTATAATACCGAGCACATATCCTGAGGAGCACATCAACCAAATAACTGCTGCACCATATGGGTGCCTAGCAAACCTAAGAATAGCATTCCGACATCTCAGTAAGGAATCGTCATGACCCTATACAACGTGTATGTCAGGCCCATATTGGAGTATGCAGCACCAGTTTGGAACCCACACCTGGCCAAGCACGTCAGGAAACTAGAGAAAGTGCAAAAGTGTGCAACGAGGCTAGTTCCGAAGCTAAGGGAAATGTCCTACGAGGAGAGGTTAAGGGAAATCGACCTGACGACACTGGAGGACAGGAGAGATAGGGGGGACATGATAACGACATATAAAATACTGAGAGAAATCGACAAGGCGGAAAGAGACAGGATGTTCCTGAGATAGGACACAGCAATAAAGGGTCACAATTGGAAGTTGAAGACTCAGATAAGTCACAGGGATGTTAAGAAGTACTTGTTTGGTCATAGATTTGTCAGGAAGTTTAATTTTCTGGAAAGTTATGTAGTGGAGGCAGGATCCATACATAGCTTTAAGAAAAGGTATGATAAACCTCATGGAGCAGGGAGAGTGCCCAAGTAGCGACCAGTGAAGAGGCAGGGACAGGAGCTGTGACTCGATCCCTGAAACCATAATTAAGTGAATTAGGTGAGTACACACACACACACGCACACACACACACACACACACACACACACATACACACACGCACACGCGCACACACACACACTCAAACACATATACGGAATACTCCACCCTTGCCAAAATTGTGAAATTCGCTTAATTTTCTATACAACACAATCTCCAAAACATATTTCCGCGGCAGTAACTTTGAATTGCAAAGATATAATACACGGTCATTCACGCAAAACCAATTTAAAACGCACATTAAAATTTCTGAAATTAATTTTTCACCAGGAATTGCTCTGCCCAAAAAAGAAATCACGTACAACATGTCGAAAAAATTCTACTATTTCTTTCGTTTACGAGTAGGCAATTAAATCCCAAAGCTTTTTCCTCTGGTATACCTCAGTTTTTTTGGGAGTTTCCTCTTCGTCGAATGAACGTGAAGGATCGAAATATATACCGTGGCCGTTGCGGAAACGAAACGTACTGAGAGTCGCGTCCGTAATATTCCGCCAAATCATTGTATGTGTAGTTATGTTGTCAAAAAAATATTTGAAATGCGTGCGTTAAGTTCATTAAATAAAAGAGGACGCTTGCTTTTGTTATTCGAGTTATTTCCGGACACCAACGGTTTATTCATGCAGAAAGTGCATGCACATGTACCAGAATATATATATATATATATATATATATATATATATATATATATATATATATATATATATATATATATATATATATATATATATATATATAATATATATATATATATATATATATATATATATATATATATATATATATATATCGTGCCGATTAGGTAAAACTGGTCGATTAGCAACAACTCACCTAAAATTAAGTCCTTTCTAAAATTTTCTCTTATACGTTTAAAGATATATATTTTTCATTTATGTTAATGTAAAAATTAATAATTTTGTACCAAGGAAACTTTGAAAACCTACCTAACCTTATTACAACAAGCGGAATTTAATTTAGCCTAACCCAACTAAATATATTTTAGATACGTTAACAATAATTTAATAATAAACAAATACAATGAAATATTTTTTTCGTTAAGTTCAGAATGATTTTGGCGAAATTATTGCATACACAAATTTTCACTTGTCTTATATGACAAGGTGAGCGTTGCTATTTAAGCCAAAATCGCAAGTTTTACCTAATCGGCACGACATATATATATATATATATATATATATATATATATATATATATATATATATATATATATATATATATATATATATATATATATATATATATATAAAACGTAGTGTAAATGTAATGTTGATGTGACTTTTTGGAAGTACCGAAACACAAGAGAATCAACAGACAGGTTGGGAAGTGCCGTCGAAATATAGCGTAGTGTTAATAGACGGGAGAATGTGGCAGAATTTTTTTTTGTGTAATCGAGGTCGAAAATGAGTGTATCGGCGATAATGGAGTATTATAAAATAAATTAAGGACATGGGAATCTACAATCGTGCATATCAAGGCTAACCCTGCTACAATAAAGCGGATAAATCGTATAAAGAGACGTGGCTTCGTCTAGAATTGTGGCACTCCTTATGTAAAATGGGTACCTGGGTGTTAGTCGACTGGTGTGAGTCGCATCCTAGGACACTGACCTAATCTGCCCAAAATGCTCAGCATAACAAGGGACTTTCTATATAGTAGTATGTCACTGATGTCAGCTAGGCCTGTATACCATGTACATGTACTTGTAGTAAATAAAGATATTATTATTATTATTATTATTATTATTATTATTATTATTATTATTATTATTATTATTATTATTATTATTATTATTATTATTATAACTATGTTGGCCAAATTCTGGTATCTGTCTGTTAGGGTAGTGTGAGGATCCACCTCTAGTCAAAGTGTGGGAACATGTGATATATGTTTATCAGGTACATTCCCTCTATGTATGCTCCTATCAATATATTTTGTGGGCCAAACCACTAATTAGTAGAGTGAGGTCATTAATAATCCATTTACAGTCCACAAACATAATTTAACAGTGTTACTGGTTTAAATTAAAACATTCATAATTATTTAAAGGTCCAGCCTATGTGAGTGTGGGATAAGTGGGTAGGTATCGAAGGATCGATACTGTTGCGACCCTAAAAATACCCTGAAATTCTACCCATCTCCGAGGTACAACTAATATCATTAAGTGTAATAATTCAGGACTGTGCCTGTAACTTCATACACACATACACATAATCTCACAAATAAATTA
This sequence comes from Cherax destructor, assembly GCA_009830355.1. Classification (NCBI taxonomy): domain Eukaryota; kingdom Metazoa; phylum Arthropoda; class Malacostraca; order Decapoda; family Parastacidae; genus Cherax; species Cherax destructor. The sequence continues at coordinate 122,137 of WNWK01004380.1, read as the reverse complement.
GGTTGTTTGTCCTTTTCTGAACCCAATAAATAAATAAATGTGACTTGACTGAAAGAAGTGGTTTGTTAGCTCTACATAAATTTAAAATAATAAATTTAATTAATGTGTATTTGTGTAATTGCCATACATAATTGTGAAATTGCTAAGCCCCCAGAGGAGCTAGGAATTATAATTGTGAAATAAAAAAATAATTTGCTAAGCCAGAAAATTTGGCTAGGTTAGATTAAAATTAAATTGTCATAGTTATATCTAAGGTGTGTCACCGTATAATTTATGTAAACCAGTGTTTATTGTTTGAGATCTAATTCATATATGAACCATAGATGACCAACCCAATTAATGTAAATGGTAAATCCATGGATATTTAAGCAATAAAAGCATCACTGAATGCTAAGAAAGGTCATGTAACTAGAGCATATAATAAGTGCTTGGAATTAATGAGTGAGGAAATTGTGAATACTATTAATTTATAATTACATTTAGATTCATTAGAAAATAGATATGAATCATATAAATTAGTGCATAAAGAATATGAAGAAAATCTGCTGGGAAATGGTGCAGATTTTCAAGAACTGGAATTAGCAATCAATCAATATTATGCCCTAGAAAAGAAAATATTTTTTTTGTAGAAGTAGGGCATTAAATAAATTAAAGTGTGTAAATAATACAGTTAGCTAGCCAAGTAATGTAAATGCAATGTCAATGCTTAAACTACCAGAGCTGCGTCTACCTATATTTAACCAAGGAGACAGATGGGAAGAATTCTACATAACAGGAATGATCTTGCAGGTGTTACCAAATTATTTTACCTTAAGGGTCATGTAAAAGATGATGCCCACCTCTTAATACAAGGCTTCCCAAATGTTGACAGCAGTTACCCAGAAGCAGTTGATTTCCTAGAGGTCACCTATGTTAATTTAAAGCAAAGGAGGTTGGACCTAGTAACTATTGTGGTTAATTGAAAAACTCCAGAGCACAATTATATAAAAAATACATCAATTTAGAGTCAAATTGGAAAGCACTCTTTAAATCTTAAGTAACAAATTTGAGCTGGATGGATCAGACAGGTTACTGAGCGCTATTGTACAGAATAAATTGACTAGTAAGACTGCCGAGTGGTTAGCTAATAAGAACCATAAAGGATATTTTTCTCTGCAAGAAATAAGAGTAGGTCTTCAAGAATTAATTGTCCAGCTACTGACAAGTCAACCAAATAATTATAATGTAATAAGGACTCTGATGTAGATGTTACGTTCCACAACGGGAATAAACACACTAATGTTAATTATAATAATTCATCCCATAGTGAACATATCAGGTGGCAGGAACCAGGAAATTAAGAGGAATAAGTACTTAAATCAGGGTGACCCCAGTCAAAAAACTGTAATGCCTACGATTCCTGGGACGTTAGAGTAGATAAATTGGAGGAACTTAACAGGTGTATCAGGTGTTTGGGCAATCATAATGTCATGGATTGCTATGCTAAATTAAAGAATTGTCATCATTGTCATAAGGGAAGGCATCATGTTGTAATATGAAAGAGTTCACATAATAATAATAATAATAATAATAATAATAATAATAATAATAATAATAATAATAATAATAATAATAATAATAATAATAATAATAATAATAATAATAATAATAATAATAATAATAATAATAATAATAATGATAACCTAGGCACAGCTATTACTAATGTAAAAGTAGCAGCTATGTAAATGATGATAGAATTACTGAAGTAGCATTACGTAACCGTAGTGAATGCAAATATTCGGGAAAAAAGGCGTAAATAAAAAAATATAAGTGTATGTTGGATCAAGGATCCCAACTCATGCCTTGAAGGCATGAAAGTGCAAAATGTCTGGATTTTTATGAGACAAAAAGCCACAGCTGTACGACACGGTGTATATTAATGTCTGCCTGGGCAGTCAGAGAAAACGTATTAATGCCGGAGAAAATTTCTAAAATTGGGCTTATTAACATTGTTCAGGTATTGTTCCTGAGTAAAAGAATCATTTCGATTTCCTTCATTCACATTGATTCCGATGCTGTCCAGCTCCCATAATTTATATACTGGCCAACATCGTCTTCTATTAAGGAATATTTAGGGTGGGGCACTCTTCATTAGTAAGTTAAACAGTGACCACATTTAGTGACTTCTCTAGTCATTATTAGAACAGGGAAGTCTACCATACATTACATGGCCTCCTGCTGTTTTTAGAAGAGTGACATCACATTTTTTCACCATAGATTTTTACAAATGAAGCATAATGATCACTCCCTATTAAAAGACTTATTGGCCCCACTGAGTCATTATCTACACAGGAGGGTGCCAATTCTACACCATTCTGTGAAAGCCGTTTAGTAGCTTTAAATATGAACATGGACAGTACTGAGTGCGACTCCCGTGGAAGCTGAATCAACCAGAACCTCCTACAAGTTATAGAATGGCATATGGACAATTAAAAGCACAGCTCCACGAGTTGAACAAGACACCAGAATTATTGACTGCATATAATGAAATAATAAACAACTAAAGAATAAGTCCATAGAAGTGGTCCCTCCTGATCAGACTAAAATTTATGGTCATTACTTACCGCACCACAGAGTTAAAAAGGACTGAACCTTACTCCCTTGAGAATAGTTTTCAATTGCACTTCTAAAGGGAGTAAGAATGCACCAAGTCTGAATGACTGTTTAATGACAGGACCGTGGTTGACGGAAAAATTAGGATATATCCTACTAAACTTCAGGGTAAAGAATTATGCCTTTACGGCTGACATAAGTAAAGCTTTCCTGAGAAAGGGTTTGCAGGAGGTAGACCTGGATTATACCCGTTTCTTGTGGCCTGAAAATCATAGTGACCCAGTTAGCCCACTTGAAAAATTTTCACTTTAGGAGCGTATTATTTGGCGCTACATTTAGTCTGTTCCTGCATCAGGCTATAATAAATGCTAACGTCAAACGTTCAGGAAGTCCACTGAGTGAAGCACTGAGTAAACAGTTTTATGTGGTAAATTTCCTAGGTACATATTAAGTCAACTGAAGACGAACTAATGACGTATGTGGAGGCCACTAAGGCAATGCAAAGTGGAAATATGCCTCTGTGGGAATGGAAAATTAAAGGACAAAATAAACAAGGATTACCCTGGAGATGAAGTTACTAAATGTAGTAACATACTAGGATTAACCTGGGATACCGAACGAGATTTATTATTGTTAAAGCCTAATAATATGGCATGCCCAAAAATTTGACCAAGAGAACCTTGCTTGCTCAGATTTCCAAATCCTTAGATCAACTAGGCTTGGTATCACCTCCTACAATAAATGGGATATTGTTAATACAAGAAGCATGGAAGCTTAAAAGTGCTTGGGATGAAGCACTCACTAAGGAATTCATTACAAAATGGGAAGAATTAATAGAAGATTATGTACAAATACCAATGTTAGAATTTCCATGTAATGTAGCAAGTCAAGATGGTGATAATATATTGCACATTTTTTGCGACGATTCAATATTAGCGTATGGAGTGGTCGCTTACATTCAGTGTAATAATTATTTTTATCTTGTTATATCTAAGGCAAAGGTGGTTCCCATTAAAGACCGTACATTGCCTCAATTGGAACTAACAGCTATTTACATAGGTGTCAAATTAGCTAATTATATAAGAGACAAACTGCATAAGATAAATATTAGCAACACTGATTTGGTCTGATAATGAGGTGTCCTTACAATGGATTCGTAATGATAACAGTAAGATTGTGTACGTACAAAACAGAGTCGATGAAATTAATCAAATGCAAAAGAAATATAAAAGTTTACGTAAATTTGTATTAATCTTTAATCACATACCTGGTGAGGAGAATCCAGTTGATTTCTTGTCACGAGGCTTGACATATGATAAATTGGTGAAAACTACATAATGATTTAAAGGACCAAGTTGGTCATTATTAATTGGCCATTACAAAAGGCCCATGTTGCATCTGCTGAAATTACTGTGACCACCGTTCCAATAATTAGTCCTACATTAGCCACTGATATTAAAAGATATTTTTCCTTGCCTAACTAATTAATGTAACGTTATTTGTGTTTATATTAATAAATAAAATGAATGTCTCTTATAATTTTCCACATTCTCTAAAATTCTGGATTCAGAGAGTTCAAGAGGAAGTGTATGGAGATGAAATTAAATTGTTGGTAAAAGGAAAAAATTGTAAAAGGTTCAATAATAGATAAGTTTTGAGCTATATTTAGAAGATAATGTAATTAGGTATTGAGGTAGACTACAACATGCTGAAATAGGTGAGCATGCAAAGCATCCTATCTTACTATCCAAAGCCCATCATCTGACAACTTTGATTGTTTTATATGCCCATAAAAAATGTAATGCATGGTGGGGTACAAGACACTTTAAAATGTATTAGGAAAACTTTCTGGATTCCACAAGGGCGACAAAGTGTTAAAAAGTGTATTAAATCTTGAATAACATGTCGTCGTGTTGATGCCAGAACCTATATGTACCCCTGGTCATCCACCACTACCAAGGGAACGTGTAAAATTGTTAAGACCATTCGATGTATTTGGTGTAGACTATAGTGGTCAAATTATTTTAACTGGAAATCCAGGTCGTGTTCCCTTGAAAGTGTATGTGTGTTTATTTACTTGCACCGCTACTCGGGCAGTTCATTTAGAAGTGACCCAAGACTTTGTCTGCAGAGCAGTTTATGCAACTGTTTCGAAAATTTGCAGATATGAGATCCTGCTCAAGAATAATGATTGCAGATAATGTCACTAATTTTGTAGCGGTTGCACAATATTTGATGGAATTAAAGAATAATAATGATGTACAATCTCTGGTAACCCAGTGAGGATGTCTGGAAATTCATCACTCCTAGAGCTTCTTGGCAGGGTGGGTTTTATGAACGAATGAAACAAACAGTAAAGATATGTCTATGGAAGATGCTACACAGGAAAAGAATTAGGTTGGAGGAATTCCGCACAGTGTTAGTGGAGGCGTAAAATCGAATAAACAATAGTACCCTCACGTACATTAGTGATACTCCTGATGTAGATATATTAACACCTCATTTAATATGTGGAAACAAATTAGAGGCTGCATGTATCTACAGAGATACTCCAGAAGAAATTGATCAAGATTATAATAATGCAGAACTGTTAAGAAATAAAGTTAATGTGTTAAGTAAGGTAATTAATTATTGGTCTAATGTGTGGCGCAAAAAAATATCTTCTTACTCTACGTGAACACTTTGATGGTGCCTCAGAAGCGGTGAATAGACAGAACATTCAACCCAGCAATATTGTATTAATTGGTACAGAACAACATTGAACATTGTGGCCACTGGGCAAGGTGTTAACATTATACCCAGATTCTCAAGGTGTTGTCAGGAATGTCCGTGTGTTGTGTCCTGGTCACGAAAGTCTGCACACTATTAATATGTTAATTCCCTTAGAATTAACTGGGTTACAACAAATGGGAAATAACATGAGTGTAATTGAAGACAGTGCCGAACAAGAAATTCAAGAAGAACAGCAACTCAAGCTAGAGTTGGCTGGAATCTACTAATAGAAGAAGCTCCTTTTTCTATGAGTCGTCTAATAACAATCTCTGCCGGCCCTAATGTGGATTTTTTTTATAATTTTCCCATAATTCGTGTAATACTAAAAATAAAAATAATAATAATAATATATATCTAATGTAGTGTTAACAAATAATAAGGCATATATAACGTAGTGTAAATGCAATGTTGATGTGACTTTCGGAAAAGTTGCGAGTCACAAAGGAACCAATGGACAGGTTGGGAAGTGGCTTCGAAATATGTCATAGTGTAAATAGACAGGAGAATGTGGGAGAGAAAATCTTGTGTAATCGAGGCCGAAAATGAGTGTATCGACGATAATTGAGTACTATAAAAAAAAATTAAGAACGTGGGCATCTACAATCGCGCATATCAAAGCAAATTCCACTACAATAAAGCCACTATCATGGCCTGCCATTATAGTGGTTTTCTTTGTACCAATTAAATTATGAAATGTAAACACACATTGTAATCATTGCAAAGAAATAAACTTGTGTTTTTTGTTTGTGTTTGTTGATTTACAGTCCACAAACATAATTTAGCAGTGTTACTGGTTTAAATTTAATAATTCATAATTATTTAAAGGTCCAGCCTATGTGAGTGTGAGAAGAGTGGGTGGATATAAAAGGAGGGATACTGTTGTAACCCTAAAAATACCCTAATATCCTACCCATCACCCATCTGTTTTAGTTGTGCTCTCACCAAATTATGTGTTTGTAATAATTCAGGACTGTACCTGTAAACTTAATACACATAATTTCTCACACCTACTCACACCTGAACGAATTAAGTTTTACAAGCACTTCCAAACTTAAAGATATTATTAATAACTTCCCTGTATCTCATCTGTGACTTTGGAGTGCTGTGTTTCATTGCCTCTGATCCACCCAATTAAAATGGTATAACACTACAACCCTTTCAATTCCTCATGAAATTTTACGAATCATAATCGTATCTCTTATAGTTCTTTTCTCCATTATGGTTAACAAATTAATTTCATCCACTCTTTTTCCACATACTACATTTCTTTCAGTTCCAGAATTAATCTGATTGAAATATTGATACTTTTTGAGTTTCAGTAAGTGCTTAAATCAGATGTGAGCTCAAGTTGCAGCATCATAATCGATGATTTAGCTAACATGTTTCATCTATAAAATATTTAAAGTTTTGTTGAGATCGTGAAAGATGTTATGAGGTGTGTTAATCTTGTATGTACCACCAAATTTATGCCTCGTTGATATGTTTAGTTTAATATTAACACTCAGGTTCTTTTCTTTTAGTGATATTTTCGTTTTCGTAAGTGTATTTACTGTGAACACCAGCAGGCACGTCTTTAGCCTGTCCAAATTTTCTTGGGGCTAATCTCTGTCCGTTTGGTCTTACCATCTCATAAATTTTCTTCTGTCAGCAAAATGATAAACAGGCATCTCGAAACATCATTGTAGGATAATTACATATATTAGGGAAAGTATTGATTCCAGTACTTGATCTTGTATGAAACCAGTGGAATAATCTCGCCAAGTCTAATTCTGTCTTCTTTCCTTTCAGATTCGTCCTATTGCACTTGAGCACTTTGCTATTCATCCCAGCCTATTCATCTAGTTTATTGATTTTTTCTCTGGTGGGATACAGGAAGGTGTAGGCTACCCCTTCCTTAATCCATGTTGACTTTTCCTGACAAATCCTCGCCTCCCTTCACACGTTCTTGTAGTTCAGTCAGAGTTGAGGGAGCAGAATCTCTGCTCCTAAATATACTTCTTAACCCTCGTACGGATCATTCTACTTACTGACCTTCATAAAGGTGACCTTCCTGTGACTCATTTGTTTCTTTGTACTTTATCTGTACTATTGTGTTCCAGATAATTATTGGCCGTTCATACACTCAGGCCCAATTTAATCACTCAAGATCTATAAATATTTTTTACATTGTTATCATATCTGATTGGTCTTTCATATTTCAAGCCCAGTTTTAGTTCTTTCAGTCTCTCCTCGTACGTCAGTCTCCTCATGACTTTTCTTTTCATTATATGTGTGCTCGAAAAAAATCATGAATTTGTACGTAATCTGCGTGCATTAATGTATGCATGACTGTGGTGTGGGTTGCTTGTGTGTGCTGAAATGCTTGTCTCAGTGCCGCCGACCTGTCCTTCACTACACTACTCTCAGAGGTTGTTGGTGATATGAGGTCCTGGGTATCGTAAGATGGTTACTTAATTACCCATCTTTCTTACGCTCGTAAGTATTCGTTCCTCTATAATTTCTGTCTATTATTCCTGCAGCTATTACCTCTAAATAATAATAATAATAATAATTATAATAACAATAATGATATGAATAATAAAAATAATGATTAGATCAAATGTATAATACCAGAACGTTGATTAGATACATGTGCAACAAAAAAGTACGAAAAAAACAACAAGCATATCAATACCAACAACAATTAAAACAACAACAGCAATAAAACGTCATCATCGGAAAAGTCAACAACAATAAAACAAAAAATAATAACAAAAACAATAACAAGGAAGCAGTAACATAAAACAACAACAACAACAACAATATCAACAGGAGTTAGAATTTTCTTCCTGCAATGGTTTAGCCTCAGGAGTAAAACGACAAGGACTTTATGCTAACTTTTTTTTTACAAAGATTAAATTATAAAGTTAAATGTCCTACCAAACAGTAGAAGAACGGGCCTTCTCTTATTTCTTCTTCCTCTTCTTCTTTTTATTTTTCTTCTTTTCTTTTTTTCTTCTGCTTCTAATTATTATCAATATTATTTTTGTTATTGTTCTTCTACTCCTGCTTCTTCTTCTTCTTATTATTATTATTATAATTATTTACTTTTCTCTTTTTCCTATTCTTATCCATTTCTCTTTCTTTCTCCTTTTCATCTTGCTAGGTTATAATGTTCTTCTCTTTATCTCCTGTCTTCTTCCTCACCCCCTTCAAAACCATCTCTCTGGAAAAATAAATCACCCCAGCCTGCTGTATGTTGCAGGAGGTGCGGGCTCTGGGTGTTCCATTAAGGGATAACGAACCCGTGTATCTCGTCTGGGTTCCGGGTGTTCCATTAAGGAATAATGAACCCGTGTACCTCGTGTGGGTTCTGGGTGTTCCATTAAGGGATTACGAGTCCGTGCATGTCGAGTGGGTCCAGGGGGCTCCGTTAAGGAATAACGAACCCGTGTATCTCAGGTGGGTTCCTTGTATTCCATTAAGGAATATCGAACCAGAGTATCTCGTGTGGATGCTGTGTGTTCCATTAAGGGAGAGTGTATACAGATGATCTTCGGTTTTGTGTTAAAGATATGCATCTCATTAGAGGGGATGTACCTGAGAAGATGCGGTTTATGTGTCTGTGTATCACCGTGGCTGTCTTCCATGCCGTGTTTCGAAGATTTGCTTTTGTCTGTTGTAATAATAAAAATCAGAATCAGTACGGAACACTTATTAACTTCCTGCGTATGAGCGAAACGTTGTTATTATAATGTGTTCCATACTGCTTTTATGTCTTAATGTCCATTATGTCGGTTCTCAGGACATTTCCAGTTATAGCCTCTGGACTGTGTTGTTATCTTGGAGAATATTTAATGTTGTGATCATGTTCTGTCCGGGGTCTTCAGTCCTCTAGAGATGTGAGATCGAGTTATCTTAACATATGTTTACACTCCAGTCCTTGGATCTTGATGAATTTTAAGTGATCATGGTACAAGGAAGAAACGTTTTCAATAAAGATGCCCTACGGGAATAAATGCATGCTCATTTCCCACGTTTTTCTGTATTTTCGATTTCATCAAATTAGGGCACAGGAATGTGTTGAACTTACCTTTATCCACAATAAACATGATTAAAATATATAGCCATGACTCGTCTGGTAACGACGTGGAGAAAATAACCAGGAAACTTTGAGTTGTGAACGATTATTTTTCTTTGATGCCCTCGAGGTAGGTTCCTTGATACCGGTGAGGGAGGGCTCTTGATGTGAGCAACTGAACCAGATTGCCTACAGTTGCCCTAAGCTGTAAGAACCCTACCGGTTTAGCGCTTCCCCCATGAATGCAATACGTACAATATTCATGGTGAGAGAATGGGCTGCACAAGGATGGGTGATTGATTACGGGGAAGGAGGATGGACGAGGTTGATGGTGTGGGGTGGTGGAGAGACGTGGCCCTTCGTGGGGAGTGATGGAGGGTAAACGAATGTTGATGAGGAGTGATGGAGGGTAAAGGAATGTTGGTGGGGAGTGATGGAGGGTAATGTTGGTGGGGAGTGATGGAGGGTAAACGAATGTTGGTGGGGAGTGATGGAGGGTAAAGGAATGTTGGTGAGGAGTGATGGAGGGTAAAGGAATGTTGGTGAGGAGTGATGGAGGGTAAAGGAATGTTGATGGGGAGTGATGGAGGGTAAAAGAATGTTGGTCGAGAGGGGGGGGGATAGATAGAGTTAGGGGTGAGAAGAATATACGGAGAGTTAGGATGGAGGATCATGAAGAAGGGAGAGTGTGGGTGATGTACTGGTGATGTGTGGGTAGTGTGTGGCTGATGTGTGGGTAGTGTGTGGGTGATGTGTGGGTAGTGTGTGGCTGATGTGTGGGTAGTGTGTGGGTGATGTGTGGGTAGTGTGTGGCTGATGTGTGAGTAGTGTGTGGTTGATGTATTGGTGATGTGTGGGTAGTGTATGGGTGATATGTTGATGGTGTGTGGCTGATGTGTGGGTAGTGTGTGGCTGATGTGTGGGTAGTGTGTGGCTGATGTGTGGGTAGTGTGTGGCTGATGTGTGGGTAGTGTGTGGCTGATGTGTGGGTAGTGTGTGGCTGATCTGTGGGTAGTGTGTGAGTGATGTATTGGTGATGTGTGGGTAGTGTGTGGCTGATCTGTGGGTAGTGTGTGAGTGATGTATTGGTGATGTGTGGGTAGTGTGTGGGTGATGTGTTGATGGTGTGTGCGTGATGTTTTCTTTGTATGCGTGATGTGTGGATAGTGTAGGGATGATGTATTTATAATGTCTGAGTGAAGTTTCATGTGTATGGCGTATGGAAGTATTGTGTGAACAATCAAAGGTAACTTTATATGTGATATTAATACAAATTATTATTACAAGGTAGGGTGAACACTGTATAGCCATGGAGTGAACTGATGTGTGAACATCTAGTTTAATTACACTCAGCAATAATAAATTTCCTATTTCTATAAATAAAAACTTTTCAGGTTACTTTTCTCAGCATGTTCAAACTGAATCCTGAGTCAGAGACAACCCATCACATAAGATACTGGCAACACATGTGGTTCTATGTTACATATATAAACTAGATTACATCTTTGAAGAAATCTATGATGCTGTCTGCTTATATGCATGAACGTGAATCCCAGGGATCATGCTGCTTGTCAGGAAAAATCGGAGAGCATTAGTTACTATTAATCTTAAGATGCATTTCTGTGCCATACACACATAACTATATTTACATTCGATTTCTTTTCACCTATTTTATGAAATCTATATTTCACATTAACGTGAACAGATGAGGATGCAGACAGCTTTTGCTATGGATGTAGTAAGTATACACCACGTGATCTACGACAAAAATACAAATCGTATCAAGATTGGATACTAACACTACTACGGTTGCAAGATAGGTGATCAATATGAAACATTGCAGAGGTGCTAACAGTACAGCTTGTGTGTAGAGCCAATGTTTCATATTGATCAATGGTTCAATGAGAAACTTACATCAATGAAATTTGAAATCCCAATCACTGCTACTTCTGCATTCAGAACGGTCGATAGTTGGGTCGCACTCAGAACAGTCAGTTGAGTCACACTCAGAACTGTCAGTTGAGTCACACTCAGAACAGTCAGTTGAGTCACACTCAGAACAGTCAGTTGAGTCACACTCAGAACAGTCAGTTGAGTCACACTCAGAACAGTCAGTTGAGTCACACTCAGAGCAGTCAGTTGAGTCACACTCAGAACAGTCAGTTGAGTCACACTCAGAACTGTCAGTTGAGTCACACTCAGAGCAGTCAGTTGAGTCACACTCAGAACAGTCAGTTGAGTCACACTCAGAACAGTCAGTTGAGTCACACTCAGAACAGTCAGTTGAGTCACACTCAGAACAGTCAGTTGAGTCACACTCAGAACAGTCAGTTGAGTCACACTCAGAACAGTCAGTTGAGTCACACTCAGAACAGTCAGTTGAGTCACACTCAGAAAAGTCAGTTGAGTCACACTCAGAACAGTCAGTTGAGTCACACTCAGAACAGTCAGTTGAGTCACACTCAGAACAGTCAGTTGAGTCACACTCAGAACAGTCAGTTGAGTCACACTCAGAACAGTCAGTTGAGTCACACTCAGAACAGTCAGTTGAGTCACACTCAGAACAGTCAGTTGAGTCACACTCAGAACAGTCAGTTGAGTCACACTCAGAACAGTCAGTTGAGTCACACTCAGAGCAGTCAGTTAAGTCACACTCAGAACAGTCAGTTGAGTCACACTCAGAACTGTCAGTTGAGTCACACTCAGAACAGTCAGTTGAGTCACACTCAGAACAGTCAGTTGAGTCACACTCAGAACAGTCAGTTGAGTCACACTCAGAACAGTCAGTTGAGTCACACTCAGAACAGTCAGTTGAGTCACACTCAGAACAGTCAGTTGAGTCACACTCAGAACAGTCAGTTGAGTCACACTCAGAACAGTCAGTTGAGTCACACTCAGAACAGTCAGTTGAGTCACACTCAGAACAGTCAGTTGAGTCACACTCAGAACTGTCAGTTGAGTCACACTCAGAACTGTCAGTTGAGTCGCACTCAGAACAGTCAGTTGAGTCACACTCAGAACAGTCAGTTGAGTCACACTCATAACATTTAGTTGAGTCACACTCAGAACAGTCAGTTGAGTCACACACAGAACTGTCAGTTGAGTCGCACTCAGAACTGTCAGTTGAGTCACACTCAGAACAGTCAGTTGAGTCACACTCAGAACTGTCAGTTGAGTCACACTCAGAACAGTCAGTTGAGCCACACTCAGAACTGTCAGTTGAGTCACACTCAGAACTGTCAGTTGAGTCACACTCAGAACAGTCAGTTGTGTCACACTCAGAACAGTCAGTTGAGTCACACTCAGAACAGTCAGTTGAGTCACACTCAGAACAGTCAGTTGAAACATCTAAATTATTGGGAACGCCTTCAAGTCTTGAACATGTACTCATTGGAGCGGAGGAGAGAGAGATACATGATAATATATACATGGAAAGTACTTGAGGGCCTGGTCCCAAATCTGCACACTGCCATAACAACATACTGGAGTGAGAGATATGGGAGAAAGTGTAAAATAAACCCAGTGAGGAGCAAAGGTGCGGTGGGGACAATACGGGAGCACTGTATTAACATCCGGGGTCCCAGACTATTCAACATCTTACCAGAAGATATCCGAAACACGGCTGGAACCAGTGTAGAAGCCTTCAAGAGGAAACTGGACAAATATCTTCACATGGTGCCAGATCAACCAGGCTGTGATGGATATGTGGGGCAGCGGGCCTCCAGCAGCAACAGCCTGGTTGACCAGGCAAGCACCAGACGAGCCTGGCACATGGCCGGGCTCAGAGAGTAGATACTCTCGAAACTCTTCAAAGGTATATCAAAGGTAAAGGAGTCGCACTCAGAACAGTTAGTTGAGTCACACTCAGAACAGTCAGTTGAGTCACACTCAGAACAGTCAGTTGAGTCACACTCAGAACAGTCAGTTGAGTCACACTCAGAACAGTCAGTTGAGTCACACTCAGAACAGTCAGTTGAGTCACACTCAGAACAGTCAGTTGAGTCACACTCAGAACAGTCAGTTGAGTCACACTCTGAACAGTCAGTTGAGTCACACTCAGAACAGTCAGTTGAGTCACACTCAGAACAGTCAGTTGAGTCACACTCAGAACTGTCAGTTGAGTCACACTCAGAACTGTCAGTTGAGTCGCACTCAGAACAGTCAGTTGAGTCACACTCAGAACAGTCAGTTGAGCCACACTCAGAACTGTCAGTTGAGTCACACTCAGAACTGTCAGTTGAGTCACACTCAGAACAGTCAGTTGAGTCACACTCAGAACTGTCAGTTGAGTCACACTCAGAACAGTCAGTTGAGTCACACTCTGAACAGTCAGTTGAGTCACACTCAGAACAGTCAGTTGAGTCACACTCAGAACAGTCAGTTGAGTCACACTCAGAACAGTCAGTTGAGTCACACTCAGAACAGTCAGTTGAGTCACACTCAGAACTGTCAGTTGAGTCACACTCAGAACTGTCAGTTGAGTCACACTCAGAACAGTCAGTTGAGTCACACTCAGAACAGTCAGTTGAGTCACACTCAGAACAGTCAGTTGAGTCACACTCAGAACAGTCAGTTGAGTCACACTCAGAACAGTCAGTTGAGTCACACTCAGAACTGTCAGTTGAGTCACACTCAGAACTGTCAGTTGAGTCGCACTCAGAACAGTCAGTTGAGTCACACTCAGAACAGTCAGTTGAGCCACACTCAGAACTGTCAGTTGAGTCACACTCAGAACTGTCAGTTGAGTCACACTCAGAACTGTCAGTTGAGTCACACTCAGAGCAGTTAGTTGAGTCACACTAAGAACAGTCAGTTGAGTCACACTCAGAACAGTCAGTTGAGTCACACTCAGAACTGTCAGTTGAGTAACACTCAGAACTGTCAGTTGAGTCACACTCAGAACTGTCAGTTGAGTCACACTCAGAACTGTCAGTTGAGTCACACTCAGAACTGTCAGTTGAGTCACACTCAGAACTGTCAGTTGAGCCACACTCAGAACTGTCAGTTGAGTCACACTCAGAACTGTCAGTTGAGTCACACTCAGAAGAGTCAGTAGAGTCACACTCAGAACAGTCAGTTGAGTCACACTCAGAACAGTCAGTTGAGTCACACTCAGAACTGTCAGTTGAGTCACACTCAGAACTGTCAGTTGAGTCACACTCAGAACTGTCAGTTGAGTCACACTCAGAACTGTCAGTTGAGTCGCACTCAGAACAGTCAGTTGAGTCACACTCAGAACATTCAGTTGAGTCACACTCAGAACAGTCAGTTGAGTCGCACTCAGAACTGTCAGTTGAGTCGCACTCAGAACTGTCAGTTGAATCGCACTCAGAACTGTCAGTTTAGTCACACTCAGAACAGTCAGTTGAGTCACACTCAGAACTGTCAGTTGAGTCACAGCTGTTACACTACAACTCTTCACACAGGTTTTCTATAATAATTCTACCAATTTTTTATATATAAATAATTATGCAACATTAAAACAAGCTAGAATTTTTTATATCATTAGCGCATAGGATTTCATAAAACTGCCATAATTCTTTGATTTTTTTTAGTTGTTTATATACTAAATTTTAATTAACAATTTATGATTTCATTTACAGTTTTTTAATTAATGTTTGGGTTTATTACCTTATACATTTTCTTTCCCTATACGTAATTTCCATCATCCGCCAGCACACATGGCCGCTCCACCTGGCCACCCGCCAGCACACATGGCCGCTCCACCTGGCCACCCGCCAGCACACATGGCCGCTCTACCTGGCCACCCGCCAGCGCACATGGTCGCTCCACCTGGCCACCCGCCAGTGCACATGGCCGCTCCACCTGGCCACCCGCCAGTGCACATGGCCGCTCCACCTGGCCACTCGCCAGTGCACATGGCCGCTCCACCTGGCCACCCGCCAGTGCACATGGCTGCTCCATCTGGCCACCCGCCAAGTCGCCACCTGTGATCTACCCACCACCAGAATTCCACCCAGTCACCCACCGCCTACTGCCCACCGCCCGCCAGGTCGGCTCCCGTCTCCGAGCGAGATAGATACCTAACATTGGGCATCAACTCTACACTACGCTTACCTTTCCTAGTTCCTCACCTTTTTTTTAACTTCAGTGTGATGTGAAGAAATGATGTAAGAGAGAAGGTGTTGCAAAGTGTTGCCTGCAGTTTCCACGATTACTTTCCTCAAAATATAACATGTTTTCAAGTTGATGTAAACAAAGGTAAAGTATTCAAGGAAAAGTAAGATGTTTCAAGAGAATATTTCAGGAAATATATGTTGTCAGAGTTTCTTCCTAAAAAAATAGTAAGATGTGTTCAATAATGGAAGTTCTTCCAATTTGCCTGAATGTTTTCCACAGAAAGTTTAAGTGTCTCATGCGTTATACCTTTCAAATGTCAAGGTGTTTCATGAGTGAGTTTCATTGATGTGTATTTGTGTTTCATGACATTGTTATGTGATAAACTTGTTCAGGAGGGCCATTCTCAGAAAGTACGGAATTTTACAAATTTTTGGAATATCTTTCTCATTAAGTACGGTATACAAAACGTAAAATACATGTTTCGAGGTAAGAAAATTTTCAGAGGAATGGAAACGATCTATTGTTTCAATAATACTTTCTTCAAAAGGTATTCTAGGTACTCATTTTGCTAAGGTAAGTTGATTTCAAGTTGGAAATAAATTGTATAAAATACCGACACAATGAAAAATGAACACATAGCAGTATAATGTGAACCTTTATTGACAACGTTTCGCCCACAGTGGGCTTTATCTAGTCACAAACAGATATGTTTGTGATTCGATAAAACC
Source organism: Cherax destructor (assembly GCA_009830355.1). Classification (NCBI taxonomy): domain Eukaryota; kingdom Metazoa; phylum Arthropoda; class Malacostraca; order Decapoda; family Parastacidae; genus Cherax; species Cherax destructor. Next base: position 105,904 of record WNWK01004380.1, on the reverse strand, counting down.
CACTGCGTGGGCGAAACGTTGCCAATAAACGATCACATTATACTGCTTATGTGTTTATTTTTCCATTGATTTCAAGGTAAAGTCAGTGTTGTTTATGTCATTCCACATCACACTGTCACCCCTTCAGTGTAGGTATTGTATTCCTTTTCGACATTTTTCTATCACCTCCATATTTTTACTGTCTGTTGTATCAACAGCATATGTTTACCATTTATATTGACTCATGTGATGTTTCACTACCATTTTCTTTCTTTATGAACGGCAAAGAAGTGCTCAAATGAACTATCTTTTATCCTGACTCTACTGTATTTGGTACATGTACATAAAGTTAGTTTAGTTCATAAAATCTGACTCTCAAACTTCACCTAGGAAGACATCTTCTATCACAGGAATAAATTAGACAAATCTTCACGTCTTTTATCTGCGGATACTTGTACCATCATAATGCAGTGTCACATACATTCAAGCCTATCACAGGAAGAAAATATTTTTCTTAATATCTCATAAAACGTTAGGAAGCAACAACCGAAGAATGTATGAATATCTTCAGAGAAATACCTCGTAAGATTATTAAATAACAATCTGGCTAATGCACACGCCTATGTCTCGCAAAATACTCGGAAACACTTTATTTCTCTCACTATCAAATGCTAAAATCTAGTTCCACACACATAACTTGGGACAAAGGTGTGTTTAGGAAGTCAATACAATTTTGCGAAGAACATTTTTACACACACTGACACTGGGAAGAATCACCACCCGTGGTTGGGAGGCAGTGGATGTTTAGGTGGGATGGGCATTAGCAGTGGCAGTTGGCGAAGAAATGTATGGGGTGAAGAAAGTATTAAAGACAAATAAAGAAGTAAATAAGAAATGTAATGGAATACAGCGAGATGGGGAGTGTGAGAGGGAGTCCGTCTGCCTGAACGGTTGCTTGAGGCAGTTGGAGTTGCTCTCCCTCAGAGTCACGTACCGTCTGCCGTGCCGTGTGGGGACAGGTGGAGGCGACCCCTGGGTTTACCTGGGCAGGCGACTGCTCTGCGGGCAGACCTCCCAGTATGACAATCAATTATAGTGGAGGCTATCATTCTGCTGGCCATTATTCAGCGTTATTTACCACTACTCTGATATTGACACATCATAGTTGTGATGTGATGAATGGGTGATGTGTGGGTGATGTGTGAGTGCTGTGTGGGCGAAATGTGCATACAGATGATAAATGTATGGAAAAGGGTAAGGTACCTAGGGATTATCAGAGAGCATCTACAGTTCCTTTGTATAAAAGCAAAGGGGACAAAAGAAAGTGTAAAAATTATAGGGAAATAAGCCTTTTGAGTATACCTGGTTAAGTGTATGGCAGAGTTATTATTGAAAGAAATAAGAGTAAGACAAAGAGCAGGATCGCAAATGAACAAGGAGGCTTTAGGAAGGGTAGAGGGTGTGTAGACCAAGTGTTTATAGTGAAACACATAGGTGAACAGTATTTAAATAAGGGTAAAGAAGTTTTTTTGGCAATTATGGATTTGGAAAAAAGGCATATGATAAGGTCAGATGTTGCAAATGTAAGGAATAGGACGTAGGTTACTGAAGGCAGTGAAGAGATTTTACGAGGATAGTGAGGCTCAGGTTAGAGTATGTAGGGGAGAAAGGGATTATTTCTCAGTAAAAGTAGACCTAAGACAAGGAAGTGTGATGTCACCATAGTTGATGGGGTTGTAAGAGAAGTGAATGCTCGGGAGTTGGCAAGAGGCATGGGATTAAAAGATAAAGAATCTAACACAAAGTGTGAGTTGTCACAACTGCTTTTTGTTGATGACATTGCGCATTTGGGAGATTCTGAAGAGAAGTTACAGAGGTTGGTGGATGAGTTTGGTAGGGTATGTGAAAGATAGAAATTAAAAGTGAATATAGGAAAGAGTAAGGTGATGAGGATAACACAACAAAATAGGTAATGAAAGATTGGATATCAGATTGGATGGAGGGAGTATGGAGGAACGGAGTGTATTCAGATATTTGGTAGTAGACTTGTCAGTATATGGGTCTATGAAAGATGATGTGAATCATAGAATTGATGAGGGGAAAAAGGTGAGTGGTGCACTGAGGAGTCTTTTGAGACAAAGAACATTTTCCATTGAATCAAAGAGGGGAATGTATGAGAGTATAGTTATATCAGCGTTCTTATATGGGTGTGAAGCATGAGTGGTCAATGTTGCAACAAGAAGGCTGGAGGCAGTTGAGATGTTGTGTCTGAGGACAATGTGCATTGGGAATTTAATGCAAATAATCCATAGTTTGGAAACTAGGATGAGGGCTGAGGAGGGGCTGTTGAGGTGGTTCGGACATTTAGAGAGGTTGGAACAAAATAGAATGGCTTGGAGAGCGTATAAATTTGTAGTGGAAAGAAGGTGAGGTAGGGGTCGGCGTAGGAAAGGTTGGAGGGAGGGGGTAAAGGAGGTTTTGTGTGCAAGGGGCTTGGACTTCCAGCAAGCATGGGTGAGCGTGTTAGATAGGAGTGGAGACAAATGGTTTTTATGACTTGTTGGTATGCGAGCCAGGTAATATTTATGAAGGGATTCAGGAAAACCGGAAGGCCAAACTTGAGTCCTGGAGATGGGAAATACACTGCCTGCACTCTGAAAGAGGGGTGTTGATAAGTTGCAGTTTATAAATGAAATGTAGGAGCGCCTCTAGCAAGATAGTGAAAGATTGAGTGATGATGAAAGTGTTTCTTCTTTTTCGGGCTACACTGCCTTGGAGAGAAACGGCCGATAAGTTAAAAAAAAAAATGTTGGCACTGTGTGGATGATGTGTGTACGTGTGCATGTGTGTGTGCGTGTGTGAGTGTATGTGTGTTTTCTGTGTGTGTGTGTGTGTGTGTGTCTGTCTGTCTGTACTCACCTAATTGCTTAATTGTATTTAACTCATTGTGGTTGCAGAGGTCGATTCATAGCTCCTGGCCCTGCCTCTTCACTGGTCGCTACTAGGTCACTCACTTCCTGCTCCGTGAGCTTAATCATACCTCTTCTTAAAGTTATGAATGGATCCTGCCTTCACCACCTCACTTTCTAGACTAATCCATTTCCTGACAACTCTGTGACTGAAGAAATACTTCCTAACATCTATGTGACTCATCTGAGTCTTCAACTTCCAATTGTGGTCCCTTGTTGCTAACTCCCATCTCTAAAATATATTATCTCTGTCCACCTTGTCGATTCCTCTCAGTATTTTATGTTATTATCACGTCTTCCCTGTTGACCTGTCCTCCAGTGTCGTCGGATCAATTTTCCTTAACCTCTCCTCGTAGGACATGCCCCTTAGCTCCGGGACTAGTCTCGCTGCAAACCTTTGCACTTTCTCTAATTTACTGACGTGCTTGCCCAGGTTTGGGTTCCAAACTGGTGCTGTATACTCCAATATAGGCCTGACGTGCATGGTGAAGTCCTGAACGACTCGTTACTGAGAAGTCGGAAAGCTATTCTTAAATTTGCTATTCGCCCATATACTGCAGCAGTTACTTGGTTGATGTGTGGCTCTTTAGATATGTTCGTTATTATACTGGCCTCAAGATCCTTTTCTGATCTTTATGAGTTTGCACTTGGAGGGGTTGAACTCCAGGAGCCAGTTGCTAGACCAGGCCTGTATCTTGTCCAGATCCCTTTGTAGTCCTGCCTGGTCCTCCTCCGATTGAATTCTCCTCAAGGAGGACCAGGCAGGACTACAAAGGGATCTGGACAAGATACAGGCCTGGTCTAGCAAATGGCTCCTGGAGTTCAACCTTTCCACGTGATCGCTAGCTCAGAGGGGCCTTTCGCATGTGATGTCCTCAATATCTGCACTACTCAAGGTGAATACTAGGTCCCGTCTTGCTAGTTCGTCCTCCCCTGTCTCTCTCTGGTACTCTCCCTAACGTGTTGATGCATGAGTATTTCCAGCCTATGTGGCTCCAGGTCTTCCCAGTCAATTTCTTTGTGATTGAAGTCACCCACAACAGTAGCTTTGCCCTATCTACATGGGTCCTTCTGGCCACTGCAGCCAGTTTCAACCATCGCTCTCTTACTCTCATCATCTTCTTGTCTTGGCCTCCTGCTATTCTGTGATGGGTTATACATCACTGCAATTACCACTCCTCAAAATCCTATTGGTGTTTGATAAGCAGTGCCACTCCTCCATACCCTCAGCAGGGGTCGAGTCATAGTTCCTTGCCCCACCTCTTCACTGGCCGCTACTGGGTCTTTGCTCAGAATTCGATATCCAGTTGGAAAGATGGCATCTGTTATCATATCCGAGAGTTTAGTTTCTGTGAGAGCTATGATGTCCGGTGCTTCCTCATTGATTCTTACGTGCCACTCCCACTTGTTCATTATTCCATCAGCGTTTATATACCATAACTTCAGTTTCCTATCCAACACAGTATTCTGCGGGGGCTATGGGGGTTAGGGGTGTGGGGGACTTGGCAGGGTGCTGTGAGATTCTACTGCAGTGTTTGTGTATGTATGTGTTTGTATGTTAGTTACCATTTTGTCCTAGGCACATGTCGATTAGACACTAGGCCTGTTGTATGTGTGTGTGTGTGTGTGTGTGTGTGTGTGTGTGTGTTGTGTGTGTGTTAGTTGTGTTACCATTTTGTCCTAGGCCATGTCAATTAGACACTAGGCCTGTTGTATATATAAATATATATATATATATATATATATATATATATATATATATATATATATATATATATATATATATATATATATATATATATATATATATTGTATGTGTGTGTGTGTGTGTGTGTGTGTGTGTGTGTGTGTGTGTGTGTGTTGTGTGTGTGTTGTGTGTGTGTACTCACCTAGTTGTGCTCACCTAGTTGTGGTTGCAGGGGTCGAGTCATAGTTCCTGGCCCCGCCTCTTCACTGGCCGCTACTGGGTCACTCTCCCTGCGCCATGAGCTTTATCATACCTCTTCTTAAAGCTATGTATGAAACCTGAATCCACTACATCACTTCCCAACCTATTCCACTTCCAGACCACTCTGTGACTGAAGAAATACTTCTTAACATCCCTGTGATTCATCTGAGTCTTCAACTTCCAACTGTGTCCCCTTATTGTTGTGTCCCATCTCTGGAACATTCTGTCTCTGTCCACCTTGTCAATTCCTCTCAGTTTCTTATATGTCGTTATCATGTCCCCCCTATCTCTCCTGTCCTCCAGTGTCGTCAGGTCAATTTCCCTTAACCTCTCCTCGTAGGACATACCTCTTAGCTCCGGGACTAGTCTTGTTGCAAACCTTTGCACTTTCTCTTACTTCTTTACGTGTTTGGCTAGAAGTGGGTTCCAAACTGGTGCTGCATACTCCAGTATGGGCTTAACGTACACAGTGTACAGGGTCCTGAACGATTCTTTATTTAGATGTCGGAATGCTGTTCTTAGGTTTGCTAGGCGCCCGTATGCTGCAGCAGTTATTTGGTTAATGTGCGCCTCAGGAGATGTGCCTGGTGTTATACTCACCCCAAGATCTTTTTCCTTGATTGAGGTTTGTAGTCTCTGGCCCCCTAGACTGTACTCTGTCTGTGGTGTGTGTGTGTGTGTGTGTGTGTGTGGTGTGTGTGTGTGTGTGTGTGTGTGTGTGTGTGTGTGTGTGGTGTGTGAGTGTGTGTTGTGTGTGTGTGTGTGTGTGTGTGTGTGTATGTGAGTGTGAATGTGTGTGTGTGTGTACTCACCTAATTGTGGTTGCAGGGGACGATACTTAGCTCCTGGCCCCGCCTCTTCACTGACAGCTACTAGGTCCTCTCTCTCCCTGCTCCATGAGCTATATCATACCTCGTCTTAAAGCTATGTATGGTTCCTGCCTCCACTATATCACTTGTTAGACTATTCCACTTCCTGACAACTCTATGACTAAAGAAATACTTCCTAATATCCCTTTGACTCGTCTGAGTCTTCATCTTCCAATTGTGACCCCTTGTTTCTGTGTCCCCTGTCTGGAACATCCTGTCTCTGTCCACCTTATCTATTCCACGCAGTATTTTGTATGTCGTTATCATGTCTCCCCTAGCCCTCCTGTCCTCCAGTGTCGTCAGGCCGATTTCCCTTAACCTTTATTCACAGGACATTCCCCTTAGCTCTGGAACTAACCTTGTTGCAAACTTTTGCACTTTCTCTAATTTCTTGACGTGCTTGACCAGGTGTGGGTTCCAAACTGGTGCGTGTACTCACCTAGTTGTACTCACCTACTTGTGGTTGCAGGGGTCGAGTAATAGCTCCTGGCCCCGCCTCTTCACTGGTCGCTACTGGGTCACTCTCCCTGAGCCATGAGCTGTATCATACCACTTCTTAAAGCTACGAATGGATCCTGCCTCCACTACATCACTTCACAAACTATTCCACTTCCCGAACACTTTGTGACTGAAAAAATACTTCCTAACATCCCTGTGATTCATCTGAGTCTTCAACTTCCAACTGTGTCCCCTTGTTGCTGTGTCCCATCTCTGGAACATTCTGTCTCTGTCCACCTTGTCAATTCTTCTCCGTATTTTATATGTTGTTATCATGTCCCCCCTATCTCTCCTGTCCTCCAGTGTCGTCAGGTCGATTTCCCTTGTGTGTGTGTGTGTGTTTGTATATCATCTTAATTTTCATTTCATCAAAATAAAAGAAAAATGCTCATATAACTCCCTTTTTTTTAGTTTATTATTTATCAAGAAGATTTTTAACTCTCTTATGGAGATTATATTTTAGTAAATTACTTATTTTCATGTAATGAAAAATATGCAGATTTGTAAAAAGAAAAAAAGAAAAATAGAAAAAATAAACGGTTTATTCACCGATCTGTAAATGTTTTTCCGAAAAGTATTTGAACCATTTGTAGTATATTTCCTTTTGCAGCGAAATTAAAACTTAATGAGGTCAGTATTGAGAAATATTCAATCCAGTTTTAAATACTTTAATATTATCTCTCTCTCTCTCTCTCTCTCTCTCTCTCTCTCTCTCTCTCTCTCTCTCTCTCTCTCTCTCTCTCTCTCTCTAATCGAAGTATTTTTCAACAGATAAAAATGAATAAAGACAGCACGTATATACAGGGGTAGAAAGAAAGGGTGGTTGGTTCACTGTAACCTCTGGGAAAACTCTGCTTAGTGATTAGTGGAGCATGACATCGTCAAGGAGGAGAAGGAGGAGCTTCTTGGGACCTCGAGGTGCTTTGATGATATCTAAGAGTAGGCTGTCTTTTTCGAGGGATGTGGCGGGTATTTGGCTTATTATTGTCTAAGTGCACAAGTGATTTTATGATACCTCAGGGAAAGCCGCGCATATTTAAGAAAATTCCAGTGTATGGACATTTGTTATGTGAGCACCCAAAGTGCTTTATCTAGGGATGTGAGGGTGTCTGGTCTATCGTTGTGTGTTCCTAATAAAGCTTAGCACCAGAATGTGATTTCTTGGTGAATATTTGATAATTATGTCTGGTTTAAACTTTCTTTGGAAATGTTAAAGTTAGATTTCGCTTTAGTCAATGCAACTTCAATGGATTTTCATTTGTTTGAATCTATAAACATTGTGATTGTGTAGTTAGAATTATTAATGTTGGAAAAGTGCATACTTTTCTGACCCTACCTGAGTGTTTGTGTTCTTTTATGTGAGTCCCAAGATCCCAGCAAGTTCCCCTTAAGTACATTGAATCACAGAGATTGTATAAGCCATGATGTCCTCACCTCACGCGACAAAGCCTTGCCTTTTATAAATGTCGTAACGGTATGATTCTTCTTCATTCTCCATCATCCTCTGCTATGGCTGATTAAACGAGTTTTGCACTATTCCACCATATTAAAATTTCCATGCGCACAGTCAACTGGGAATGCATTAAAGTAATCAACAAAACTGGAGACTCACATAACCAAACATTCACTGTTCGTTAGGTTGAAGCAAACTGACAGTTTATTTGCCAGTGTTTCTGACTGAATCTTTGGCAGTGAGATGGGGAAGGTGTTACCAATGACGATGGGCTTGATTCTCCTCTACATTCTTTTGAATACATTTGATGATGCTCCAATGAAAAAAGTTTTCCTTTCTTGATGTATCAGAGCAGCAAGACAATTGTTGATCAATGCTGTTATCTTAGAATGTAGGAACATTGCAGCAGTGCCAAGTGCAACCCCCAAAAAGAACCTAATGGTAATCCTAAAATCACTTTATGAACATTTAAATCCTGCAGATTTTGCTAGCTCTGAAATGGAATCATCGCAGGATTGATGTTGGTGGCACTAAACGCCCTGGAGGGGAAGGGTGCTTATTTCTTAATGTTTAAGCTGCAGCAGCAGCATCTCTAGGGAAAGTTTTTTCTTCGTTGGTAATTATTCTTTTGTTAATCTTAGCACAAAGGTTCTCACCATTAGTGGTATTTTTTCTTGAGCCTATCTCAGCGATCTTTTCATTGATGGATCAAGTAATCTACTCCAGGGACGTTACATGCTGCTGTGATTGTTGATGAGACTAGCGACTTGCCGCCTCTTGCAGGTATTGCTAGATAAACATTGACAAATAAATGCAGGTTGCGTCATGCCTTAAGACCTCGAGTTTCTAAATTGCCGGACCCTCGATTTACCCACCTGATAATATTTGTGAATTATCCTGCAGCGTGTAAATGAGCTACTTTTGGGATGTGTCTTCTGCAAGTAGTGTCTTTTGGGATGTCTTCTGCAAGTAGGGTCTTTTGGGATGTGCCGTCTGCAAGTAGGGTCTACTTGCAGAAGAACTGATTGGCACAGTGAGGTAATCGCAGCTGACTTGGTAGTGCAACGATGAGCTGCGTGTAGACTCTGTGAGTTGTTTTCAGCAGGGACTCAATGTGACAGAGCACACCAACACTGTAAGCTAGCAAGACATTATTAGTGAAGCACGATATTCCTCACACACCTGACAATACTTATACTCACATTTTTATATGCATTTTTTCACTGCCTTGTGACTGGCTAGCTGCAGCATTTGTCATCCCTCAGTTTGTGTAGCGAGCTTGGGCTGGTGGAGGAAGTAGGACAAGTGTGTGTAGTGGTGGACTGGACAGGTGCCCCATGGTAGAGAAAGTGCATAAGGTGTGGGTGATGTTAGGGGGTAGTGTGGTCACGGGGCTGGTGGCAGACACCCCTCAAGAGAGGAGAGGGAAGGGGAAAGCTCTTTCAAACAAGGCACCAACAATCATGGAACAACACTCTACACAACACCACAAACAGTACACAAAACACTTAGCAATGAGCTGACATTTCTTGTTGTTGGGTTTGAGATGAGGTGTAGTGGAAGATATGATCAGATCTCCTTTTCCAATTCCTCATTTTCTTCTTCCTCCTCTTCTTCCTCCTCCTCCTCTTTCCAAATGTGTCCCATCCCCGAGACAACCAATGTTTAACTTAGCCTCACCTCCGTGGACGTGAGTCTATGAACTCAGCACTTGCGTTAATTCGGATGATGAAATGAAATGTAAGGTCTTTTTGACACTCCAGAATTTTCTTCAAGTATTCACACACAAGCCAAATGAGGTGTGTATGCGTGAGTGTGTGTGTGTGTGTGAGTGTGAGTGTGTGAGTATGTGTGTGTGTACTCACCTATTTGTGGTTGCAGGGGTCGAGTCATAGCTCCTGGCCCCGCCTCTTCACTGATTGCTACTAGGTCCTCTCTCTCCCTACTCTATGAGTTCATCAAACCTCGTCTTAAAACTATATATGGATCCTGCCTCCACTACATCGCTTCCCAAACTATTCCAATTCCCGGCCACTCTGTGACTGAAGAAATACTTCCTAACATCCCTGTGATTCATCTGAGTCTTCAACTTCCAGCTGTGTCCCCTTGTTGCTGTGTCCCATCTCTGGAACATTCTGTCTCTGTCCACCTTGTCAATTCCTCTCAGTATTTTATATGTCGTTATCATGTCCCCCCTATCTCTCCTGTCCTCCAGTGTCGTCAGGTCGATTTCCCTTAACCTCTCCTAATAGGACATACCCCTTAGCTCCGGGACTAGTCTTGTTGCAAACCTTTGCACTTTCTCTAGTTTATTTGCGTGCTTGGCTAGGTGTGGGTTCCAAACTGGTGCTGCATACTCCAATATGGGCCTAACGTACACAGTGTACAGGGTCCTGAACGATTCCTCATTAAGATGTCGGAATGCTGTTCTTAGGTTTGCTAGGCGCCCGTATGCTGCAGCAGTTATATGGTTGATGTGCGGCTCAGTAGATGTGCCTGGTGTTATACTCACCCCCAGATCTTTTTCCTTGAATGAGGTTTGTAGTCTTTGGCCCCTTAGACTGTACTCCGTCTGCAGTCTTCTTTGCCCTTCCCCAATCTTCATGACTTTGCACTTGGTGGGGTTGAACTCCAGGAGCCAATTGCTGGACCAGGCTTGCAGCCTGTCCAAGTCCCTTTGTAGTTCTGCCTGGTCCTCGCCCGATTGAATTCTCCTCATCAACTTCACATCATCTGCAAACAGGGACACTTCGGAGTCTATTCCTTCCGTCATGTCGTTCACAAATACCAGAAACAGCACTGGTCCTTGGACTGTCCCCTGTTTAACCCCACTCGTCACAGGAGCTAACTATGACACCTCACCACGTACCATGACTCGCTGCTGTCTTCTTGACAGTTATTCCCTGATCCATTGGAGTGCCTTCCCTGTTATCCTTTCCTGGCCCTCCAGCTTTTGCACTAATCTCTTGTGTGGAACTATGTCAAACGCCTTCTTACAGTCCAAGAAAATGCAATCTACCCACCCCTCTCTCTCTTGTCTTACTGCTGTCACCCTGTCATAGAACTCCAGTAGGTGTGTGACACAGGATTTCCCGTCCCTGAAACCGTGTTGGCCGTCGTTGATAAACTCATTCCTTTCTAGGTGTTCCACCACTCTTCTCCTGATAATCTTCTCCATGACTTTGCATACTATACATGTCAGTGACACTGGTCTGTAGTTTAGTGCTTCATGTCTGTCTCCTTTTTTAAAAATTGGGACTACAATTTCTGTTTTCCATACCTCAGGTAGTCTCCCTGTTTCGATAGATGTGTTGAATATTGTTGTTAGTGGTACACATAGCGCCTCGGCTCCCTCTCTCAGGACCCATGGAGAGAAGTGATCCGGCCCCGTCGCCTTTGAAGTATCTAGCTCACTCAGCAGCCTCTTCACTTCTTCCTCGGTTGCATGTATTGTGTCCAGCACTTTGTGTGTACGTGTGTATGTGTGTGTGTGTGTGTGTGTGAATGTGTGTGTGAGTGTGTGTGTGTGTTTGTGCGTGTGTGTGTGTGTGTGTGTGTGTGTGTTGTGTGTGTGTGTGTGTGTGTGTGTGTGTGTGTTTTATGGCCAGAGTTGTTTTCACACATCAACTTGTTTACTGATTTATATTCAGTAAATAAACTGATGTGTGGTAAATTTCTTTCAGTCTGACAGCCGCCGAGGTTTGTAGAAAGTAATAAAAAGGGTAGGAATGTGTAAGAGATGAGCAGAAAAGAAAATGAATTGGAAGAAAGAGATGAAAGAGGAGATAGGAGATTAATAACAAGCAAGAAGAATGAGGAGAAGGAAGAGAGAGAAATAAGGATGAAAGTGAGAAGAAGGAAGAGGGAAGGGAGAAGAAATGATATTTAACATAGTTCTTCAATATAACGTGTTACCAAATGTCGATCTAACCTGTACTTCCCCGCGTACATTCCTCCTCTATCAAAACACATAAATAAAAACGTAAATACCTTATGACCATCAATATTGCATGTATCAGTAACATATTTGGCAAAAAATAACTATAGTTTTGTGAACTGAACCATGAACATGTTTATTTATGACCTGGAAATCAATATTTCGGGAACCCACTTTTACCTTTGATAACAGTGAGGAGGCGATTTCTGGAGCCTTTCAATAGGTTCATCAACTTTTCATGAGGTATTTCTTGATTACACCTATATACATAACTTTTCAGTTCCTAGTGTTGTGACTCCACCATGCAGGACTTCTCCAACTCCTCCAGCTGTCACTTCTTTATGAAGAACCTCTCCGGTCCTCTAGTTGTGCCTCGTCCATGACCAACCTCTCCAGTTCCTGCAGTTGTCATTCGCTATAATGAACCACTCCATCTCCTTTAGTTGTTACTCCTTCGTGATGAATCACTCAAGCTACTCCATTTGCGACTCCATGATGAACCACTCCTTCTCAGGCTGTCATTACTCCGTAATGAACCACCCAAGGTTCTCCAGTTGTCTCTCCTCCACGATCAATAACACTAGAAACTCAAGTGTCACTCCATCATGCAATGACTCCACATCTCTCAGGAGGTGCACTTTGTGCTCGATCTTGTGATCATGATTCCAGTCAAGAGCATTCATGTTGTGGCCAGTTATCCATATGATGTAGATAAGTGTTTCGGAAAGATATCTACTAAGAAAGTGTGTAACCAGGCTTGAGCCACTTAAAAGAAGGCGTCAGTTGTTTCCTTAAAGTACTCATTCAAGTATCAGAAAATATCGACCCCTCTATTCCAACAAGAGTGCGAGAACTAGATGGAGAATATAAAGTAAAACAGAACTACCTCCACGCATTAACGTACAGATAAAGCGCTCGACATGCCTCTCATTTTTCTCACCCTATGTACCGCTGGTTTTTATATCTAAGCTGACGGTACTATTAATAATGAAGTACTTTTGGTGCAGATGCATGTGAATATGCTACTACAGTGAAACCATTCTAAGCCATACAGCTGCAGCATCAGTACCATATATTTGAATCACTACAAGAGCTCTTGTGCTACAACAAGATTAAGAAAGGTACAGAAACATTGAGAATGCAACAACTGCTTTGCAACACATTTTAGATCATAACAAGAGCTCTGAGACAGCAACAACTGCCTGCAACACCTTTAAAATCACAACAAAAGCACTGAGATTACAACTGCCCACAACACCTCTAAGATCCGCACTACAGCACTGAGACTACAACAACTGCCCAGCACCACCTCTAAGATCCGCACAAAAGCACGGAGACTGCAACAACTGTCCAGCAACCCCTAATATCTATCCTGCAACACTTCTAAGATCACAACGAGAGTTCTGAGACTGTAATAACTGTCCCCCAATACCTCTAAGATCACAGTGCGCCGCAAGACCTCTAAGATCTCTACAGAAACTTAAAGAGAGCATCATCGTCTCGCAACATATTTAAAGAAATTACATGAGCTTTAAATAGTGCAACAACTGTCCCTCAATACCTTTAAGAGCACAAAAAGTAGCTCTGTTGATTATTATCCCAAGTTTACCTGTAATGTCTCGGAAGTTTGCTGGTAACAGCTGGGCTGGATGTGGGAAACAGAGAGAGGGGATAGATAGATAAAGAAAGAGAGAGAGAGAGAGAGAAAGAGATACGGGAATAATGAAGGTGTAAATAAGAGGGGTAAGGAGATTGAGAGGAGAGGGAAAAGGGTCAAGTGAGGTATAAGAAGAAGGCAGAGATGAGGGAAGATGGGAAGAGGAAGAAGCGGTACAAGATAATGTCATCACCTGCCACAAGACAGTGCCACCACCTGCCACAAGACACTACCACCACCTGCCACAAGACACTACCACCACCTGCCATAAGACACCTGCCACAAGACAGTTCCACCACCTGCCACAAGACAGTGCCACAAACCTGCCACAAGACACTACCACCACCTGCCATAAGACACCTGCCACAAGACAGTTCCACCACCTGCCACAAGACAGTGCCACCACCTGCCACAAGACAGTGCCATCACCTGTCACAAGACAGTGCCAACACTTGTCACAAGACAGTACCACCACCTGTCACAAGACAGTTCCACCACCTTCCACAAGACAGTGGCACCACCTGCAACAAGACAGTGCCACCACCTGCCACAACACAGTGCCACCACCTGCCACAACACAATGCGACCACGTGCCACAAAACATCAGCCACAAGACTCCTGCCACAAGACAGTACCACCACCTGCCACAAGATAGTGCCACCACCTGCACAAGACCCCTGCCACAAGACAGTACCACCACCTACCATAAGGCAGTGTCACCACCTGCCTACAAGACACATGCTACAAGACAGTACCACCACCTGCCACAAGCCACCAGCTACAAAACCGCTGCCATAAAACAGTTCCACCACCTGCCACAACACAATGCGACCACCTGCCACAAGACACCAGCCACAAGACCTCTGCCATAAGGTAGTACCACCACCTGCCACAAGGCAGTACCACCACCTGCCACAACACAGTGGTACCACCTGCCACAACACAGTGACACCACCTGCCACAACACAATGCGACCACTTGCCACAAGACACCAGCTACAAAACCCTGCCACAAGACAGTTCCACCACCTGCCACAACACAATGCGACCACCACCTGTCACAAGACACCAGCTACAAGACCCATGCCACAAGACAGTACCACCACCTGCCACAAGACAGTGCCACCACCTGCCACAACACAGTGCCACCACCTGCCACAACACAGTGCCACCACCTGTCACTAGATAGTATCAGATTTCTTCTTGGCTCCCACATTCGCCTTGATTGCTGCTTCTCCTTCTTTATTACATTACCTACACGCTCTTTCACCTCCCCACACACTGACACTTTATTCCTCCAGATCAATACACACTACACCCTCACGTGTAAAGTATAATGCTCACTACACCCTCACGTGTAAAGTATAATGCTCACTACATTCTCACTAAAACCCTTTGTGCAAATAGTATAAATTTACGTCATATGCTACTACGCCCTCACGTGCAAAGTATAATACTCACTAAACTCTCACGTACATCATCGAATACAGATATATACTCGCTACAGATCACGCACTCAGATTAATACTACAGGCCACGTACATTAAAGATAATACTATACATCACGTACACATATTAATTAATATTTACTACAATCTTATTGTCGCATACAAAGAATAATTCAACTAAAGATCCTGAAGAATAATATATTTTAAAGATCACTTGCAAAGATCACAACACACTACAGATCTCGTTAAAAGAGTTACACTCTCTGAAGCTCACCTACACAAGTTAATGTTCATTGAGGAATATTTACGAGAGGTAATACTTACAAGTCATGGACAAAAGCACTCTGAATGTGTTTTTTTTCCCCCAGTATGCAACTGCATATTCAGTAAATAGAACCCATGAAATGTACCAAATTGGAACTAACACCTTAATATGGGTGTGAGGCTTGGTTTTTGAACGCTGCAGAGAAGAGGCGACAATATAAGATGTCACGTTTGAAGTAACTTGAGGTGTAAATATGAATAGTGTGAATGGAAACAACAGGTTTTAATGGACGTGCTGTTGGAATGTGAATAAGGTAACATTAATGAAGGGACTCAGGAGAAACCGCTTAGCCGGGTTTGAGTCCTAGAGGTGGGAAGGGCAATGCCTGCATTCTGAAGGAGGGGTGGGGATGTTGCAGTCGGAGGGTAATCTGAGGTGTGATGTAAATACACTTCTGAAAAAAATTTGAGTGAATTAATAAAGTAGAATGTGTGTTCTTCTCTGGGTCTCCCTGCCAAGCCGAGGGACGGCTCTGGAGGTACAAAAAAAATAACGAATGTAATTTGTTTTATAATTTTCTTGCAATTGATGCAATAAAAACGGTCGTAATGATGAAGATAATGATGATGATATTAATAATAATAATAATAATAATAATAATAATAATAATAATAATAATAATAATAATAATAATAATAATAATAATAATAATTATAATAATAATAATAATAATAATAATAATAATAATAATAATAATAAGCAGAAGAAGAAGAAGAAGAAGAAGAAGAATTAGAAGAAGAAGAAGAAAAGAAGAAGAAGAAGAAAAAGAAGAAGAAAAACAAAAGGAAGAGGAAGATTAGTAAAATCTGATTTATTAATTCTTATACTGTTAATAATAATAACAACAACAATAATAATAATAATAATAATAATAATAATAATAATAATAATAATAATAATAATAATAATAATAATAATAATAATAATAATAATAATAAGAAGAAGAAGAAGAAAGAAGAAGAAGAAGAACAACAACAACAACAACAACAAGAAAAAAAAATTATTATTATTATTATTATTAATATAAAATTACAACAATATTAGATGATGAAATGTAGATCCTTTACTGACAACGTTTCGTCCACACAGTGGGCTTTATCAAGTCAGATCTGTTTGTGACTCGATAAAGCCCACTGCGTGGGCGAAACGTTGTCAATAAAGGATTACATTATACTGCTTATGTGTTTATTTTTCCATTGTGTCGGTATTTTATACCATTTATTTCCATTTTTTATGATCAGTAATATATTATTATTAGGTAAACATGAAAATAAGAACATTGGTATGATCTGAGGCAGCACCTACTTAATTGGCACGCGGCCCGCAGGTCGAATGCGGACCACATGACTGCGAAGTGCGGCCCGCAGGTCGAATGCGGACCACATGACTGCGAAGTGCGGCCCGCAGGTCGAATGCGGACCACAGGTCGAATGCGGCCCACATGACTGCGAAGTGCGGCCCGCCTAACATCCTTAGTGACGTTGTGGCCCAGTTTGCTGGCAAACATGAACTACTAGACCAGTACATTCTCGCCCATGAAAATGCTAAAATGGAAGTGGAGAAACATCATATCTGATAGGAAGTTGGAGTCAGATGTGAGATGAGTCCTGGATGAATCAACTCCGCAGGTTTAAAGTACAGTTGAAAATGTTCTCATTAACATAAATATAATTAATCATCGGCTAGGACTATGCGTGTAACTGCCCATTTTCCCTTTTTTTTATAAAGTTGATTAATCTGCTATACTTACCGTTCATTACGCAGATAACCCGCACACGGCGACGTTTCGGTCCGACTTGAACCATTAACTAGTCACAATAGTGTGCGGCTAGCTAATGGTCCCTAAGTTTCTTTCTCCTATGTACGGGTTATTTGTGTATTGTTCCTGTCATGATACTGTGCCTTTTAAATCTATATAATAACTTACCGCTGATATCAACAAAAACAAACCATCTGATGCTCACATATATAGATTTCTGGTGATGTGTCTCGCTGCTGTGAGTTCTAGAGCGAAGTATCGGAAAAATGAGATCGGTGGAAGTTTTCATTAAGTCTTGGCTGGTTGGAGATACTGCATTCTCACACACAAAACACACCCACTGTTTGGGAACAAGATTTTTGAAGACGATTATTTTTTTTATGGGGAGCGGGAAGGTGAACGGAGGTGACGTGTGTGTGTGTGTGTGTGAGTGTGTGTGTGTGGTGTGTGTGTGTGTGTGTGTGTGTGTGTGTGTACTCACATAGTTGTACTCACCTAGTTGTGGTTGCAGGGGTCGATACATAGCTCCTGGCCCCGCCTCTTCACTGGCCGCTACTGGGTCACTCTCCCTGCGCCATGAGCTTTATCATACCTCTTCTTAAAGCTGTGTATGGAACCTGCCTCCACTACATCGCTTCCCAAGCTATTCCACTTCCCGACCACTCTGTGACTGAAGAAATATGTGCGGGTTGTGTGTGTAATGTGTGTATGTGTGTGTGTATGTGTGTGTGTGTGTGTGTGTGTGTGTGTGTGTGTGTGTGTGAGTGTGTGAGTACTCTACTGGATATATTCACCTCGATGTCTGCAGAGACTGAACTCCAGTTCAGTGTGTGTGTGTGTGTGTATGTGTGTGTGTGTGTGTGTGTGTGTGTGTGTGTATGTGTGTGTGTGTATGTGTGTGTGTGTGTGTGTGTGTGAGTGTGTGAGTACTCTACTGGATATATTCACCTCGATGTCTGCAGAGACTGAACTCCAGTTCTAGGGCCTCTGTGCTTCCATTAACAAGCGTGTGTGTGTGTGTGTGTGAGTGTGTGTGTGTGTGTGTGTGTGTGTGTGTGTGTGTGTGTGTGTGTGTGTGTGTGTGTGTGTGTGTCGTGTGCGTGTGTGTATGTGTGTGTGTGTGTGAGTGTGTGAGTACTCTACTGAATATATTCACCTTGATGTCTGCAGAGACTGAACTCCAGTTCTAGGGCGTCTGTGCTTCCATTAACAAGCGTACTTACTTCCTGCTCCCAAAGGCGTCTTCAAATCTTATTTTGGAGATGACCTCCAGTAAGTCCTTTCCTAAAACTTTCTTTTTTTCTTCCCTACCATCTCACTGATTGAATTCCTTCTTATGCTCCTTTGGGTTTACTGAATGTCCAGCTTCGAACCGAATCCCCTCATTCTTATTTCTCAAATTTTAAATACTTAGTCCCTATCAATGCCTCAGATTTTATTTTAGATTGTGTGAGCATATTTCATCTGGTTCTCTGGTCTTGTGACATAATGTTTATTGTACGCTCTAGTAGAAGAGGGTTCTATTCTGGCTCTACGTACTCCAGTTCTTGTGTTACGTATGGCAAGTAACTTTGTATACTGTTATGGTTCATCTCCCTTTCTCTCTCTCTCTGTAATAATATTGGTAGAATTACCGACAATATGTTAAGTAAAAGGACACAAATGCAACTAATGTGACATTTTATTGTGGCAACGTTTCGCTCTCCAGGAGCTTTCTCAAGCCGTTACAAGCGTTACATGGACACAGTGGGCTATTATATACTCTCAAAGTGAGGTGAAATACTAGTGGTGGTCGAGGTAGTAGTGATAAGTAGTAGTAGTAGTAATACAATAAGGTAGAACAATCAATATGCACATGAGTAAAAGGTGATAAAACAAATACTTGTGTAGTATAACAATAGGTTAGACAAATATTTTATGCTGGAGGTTGAAATATAGAAGGCCTGTAGGAGTGTTCCACATCTACGATGTGCTTGTGTTGAATTAGCAGGAGAGACTATGTGATGGTATGGTTAACTGTATTCAGGAGGATTCTTGCTAAGACTTCAGAGATGGTGAAGCTGCCTTTGTTTTGTTTAATTGTGTTAGAAACAGAGATAAGTGCTGATTCAAGGCATTTGCGTCTACGGAAATTAGTTTCTTTGATTACTAGTCGGGCGTCTTTGAATTTCATGAGATGATTGTTGGAATTTCGGTGTTGTACGCAGGCGTTGTTCAGGTTATCGTTTCTGCATGCATTAATGTGTTCATTGATGCGTGTTTCGAGGTTTCTTGCTGTTTCTCCTACATAAATTCTGTCGCAGCCTCCACAGGGTATAGTGTAGACCCCTGCGTTGACTGGTTCATGGTGCTTGGATTTAGTCCTGGTTAGATCCTTAATAGAAGTACTGGAAGCAATGGCGACTCTAGTGTTAGCTTGTGCAAATACTTTAGAAATGTTGGATGCAACCTGGCTGTTGGGAAGAACTATAACTTTGTTTGGAGTGGTGTTGACGCGTGGAGAATTAATGATCTGAAGAGCTCTTTTCTTGCAATCTTTGATGAAAAAGGAGGGAAAATGTAAATCAGTGAAGGTTTGGTGAATGTATGTACATTCCTCGTCAAGAAACTCAGGACTACAAATTCGGTAAGCTCTTAGGAAGAATCCGATGATGATGCCTCTTTTGGTCTTAGTATCTTGACTGGAATAGAAGTGTGTGAGATCATTTTTATTTGTAGGTTTCCGGTAAACTTGAAAATTTAGGTTGTTATCTACTTTGTGGATGAGGACGTCTAGAAAGGGTAGTTTGTCATTGGACTCTTCTTCTAGTGTAAACTGGATCGCCGGTTCAACTGCGTTGAGCCTAGCCTGAAGATTCCGTACATCAAAACGTTTGGGAGTTATTACGAGGACGTCGTCTACGTAACGTACCCAAGTGACGCTTGAGGGTATGATGTTGGCGAAGTGTTCAGCCTCTAGGTGTTCCATGTACAAGTTAGCTAAGACGGCACTGATGGGGACCCCATTCCCATGCCGTATGTTTGTTTGTAGAGCCTGTTATTGAAAGAAAAACAGTTGAAATAACCTCTCTCTCTCTCTCTCTCTCTCTCTCTCTCTCTCTCTCTCTCTCTCTCTCTCTTCCTCTCTTTTACTTTCACTAACCTAATGTGTGCTAATGAAAATAAAATCAAAATAATACTAATAATGATAAACTTTAATTCATAAATCTACTTTAATGACTTTTTAAAGACGAATATAACGTTAACTGATTTGAACGTGTACTGTATTTTATGCAAGGTTGTTTTGCGTGATCAGTGGATTGCGAAGGGGTTGGATCCCAGGATGAAAAACCACGCAATGAGTTGTGTATGTAATTCATTGCGTCTACTTAACTGTTAAATCTGAAATTCAGTTTTGCTTTGTTTATTGTTAGACTACAACCCGTTGTAGAATAGTATATTATCTAATAGATTATATAATAAAGGTCAGGCTGCCTTTATTGGCTACTCTATCAAAAGCCACTTGGAACTCTTTAAATATGCAATAGTCCCAACATTCTCTTTTTTTTTAGCTTGGTTCATGTTATCTTCACCAAAAATTAGTAATGACGATCAATTTTTTCTTTCTTATCTCGTTTTCCTTTTAACGATTTTATAATAGTTAACTAGACAATTGGTTCTTTAGTGTATTTAGTGATGGTGATTAACTCCGTCTTCTCTGTGGTTCCCTATTTTCTCTCTGTCAAAATACTTTTTCGGTAAGACGTTTTTTGCAATAATTTGTGTTATGTTATATAATATCCTAAGGTAAAATAACATGTGTCCAGAACACTGGCGGCTCCTTATTCAGTCTTCGTCTTTTGAGTGGATGAACCTGAGTTCAGTATCGGGAGGTTCAAGACTCGCGTACACGTCTTCTTACAACTGTCGGCCATGGTCATCTTCCAATATATAGAAACTTAGAGGTGTTAGCCGACTGTTAGAGGTCATATCCTAGAATGAAGATGGGGGGTAATACCCCTTGGATAGGGCCGGAGTTTGAAATGAGCTGCGGTAAGATAATAGCTCTTTCCCTATAAATTTTATATTGTTTAAAAAACAAGCTTAAATTTTAATAAAGAACAAAAAGGCACAATACCTAATACCAATAGCTAAAGGACGGCTTAATAACCCTTTAGTACGCCTGAGATACCTAAGCTTGGAATCTGATCTGATATTCGTTTTCTTAGGTTAGGTAAGGTTAGGTCGTCAGGAAACAGGACAAGTGTTTCCTGACGCGGGTCTTAGTCAGTTGATGACCCGCCGTTGGAGCTTTTGGTCATCTGACCGAGACCTTCCGCTGGCTTACCGGTCCACCCCTTTAAAAATTATGGTCAGTTAAAACCATTTCTTAATTACTTTACTATGTTCGTTTTCTTATTATTTGTATCTTGAACACTTTACTGGGTAATTTTATCGTGAAAACTTTTCTATAATTTTCTGCATATCTTACATCTTCACTGCCTTGCCTCTCATTTTCTTGTCTCATACTTCATTATCTTTTCTTCAGTAGTGAAGATACAGTGATTGTTTCCCATATTCTGGTATCCTTATTGTCGTTGCTTACATACAACTTTTAAACCTTCCTTAAGCATCCAGGATGAGATTCTTTCCTGTCCTCCACTGTGCTCTGTCCTCACACAGGTTTCTCTCCACTTTCTCGTTAGTCACTACTGACTTGTCATTGTCTGTGGACAACGCGCCATTGATTTATCGTTTGTTTCCTTGGTGTTTTCACGGCTATTTTTTAAATATATGTTTGTAAAGAAAGCTTACCCTAAACATAAGCTCTTGTGCCTGCTTTGGCTCCTGCACGTAACCTGACAGAGTCAGATTTAATGTCTTGTACATAATGTCTTTCATGCATTAAGCTGCTGAAGAGGGTCTATTTATGGGAACTAAATATACAACACTCGTTATACCTAGTATTTATTTTTTATGTGAATTTGTTTTTACTTATGACCAGAGAATATTACTCTTCTGTATTTGTATTTATATCTAATATTAATCCTTCTGCCCACCAAGTCTTCAACTCATTCCCAGACTTTAATAAATTTTTGCTGCCATGAAGTGACGCTCATTGCCTCACTAAACACTATGACCTGTGCTTAGTCTCACTAAGTTTAGGTAATGAGAATAACACAAAAAATAGATAATGCCTTGTAAGACGTGTCTCTTTCATTTTAAGCCATCACACAGACCAACTCTTATCAGTAATTCCAGCATCTGCGAATGAGTGGTCGGTGTCTGCATGGCCCGTCAAAGGGCAAAACAGCCGTGCCACTCCACAGACAGAGGTTACTGATCAGGTCGTCTTATGATATAAACCGTGTCACTGTTTTATACCTAAGGAATAAACTAAACACACCTTTTCTTTTTGTACAGAAATGTACATAACCGACACCAATTATGGCTACTGAGCTCCCATGAAGGAAGAAGATATTACTAATGAGAGAGCTATAGTGGGAGGTAGGATGATATAGATTCAAGAACATTGTTGACATGGGTGGCTCTTTATTGCCTCACTTCACTATCGACCAGGCTCTCTCTACCAGAGGAGGTTGTCTTATATACGTGATTTAATAGCGCTAGGGCCGAGGCAAAAGAGTACTTGATGCCTTTGAAAAAAGTCTGATTTCTTTTAGAGAGTTTTACTATTTACACACAAAAAACATAAGATCCATTGAAATACCCAGTACTGTCGCTTGAAGGCATAACAGCAATACGAAAAGCCTGTATTTGTTTTACATGATGGTAGGATTGCTGGTGTCTTTTTTCTGTCTCATAAACATGCAAGATTTCAGGTACGTCTTGTTATTTCTACCTACACTTAGGTCACACTACGCAAACATGTACACGTTTATGTATACACACTCATCTGAGTGTTCTTTGTTTTTATCTTAATAGTTCTTGTTCTTATTGCTTTTCCTTTCATATCCATGGGGAAGTGGAATAAGAATCTTTCCTCCGTAAGCCATGCGTGTTGTAAAAGTCAACTAAAATGCCGGGAACAATGGGCTAGTAACCCCTTTTCCTGTATAGCTTACTAAAAAGAAAAAGAAGAAAACCGTCAAAGTGGGATGTTTGAATGTGCGTGGATGTTGTGCGAATGATAAGAAAGAGATGATTGTAGATGTTATGAATGAAAAGAAGCTGGATGTCCTGGCTTTAAGTGAGACAAAGCTGAAGGGGGTAGGAGAGTTTCAGTGGGGAGAAATAAATGGGATTAGGTCAGGGGTTTCAAATAGAGTTAGAGCTAAAGAAGGAGTGGCAATAATGTTGAATAATCAGCTATGGAAGGTAAAGAGGGAATATAAATGTATAAATTCAGGGATTATGTGGAGTAAAATAAAGGTTGGATGTGAAAAATGGGTTATAGTAAGTGTTTATGCACCTGGAGAAGAGAGAAGTGTAGATGAGAGAGAAAGATTTTGGGAAATGTTGAGTGAGTGTGTGGGGAGTTTTGAACCAAGTGAGAGAGTAATTGTGGTTGGGGATCTTAATGCTAAAGTGGGTAAAAATGTTGTGGAGGGAGTAGTAGGTAAATTTGGGGTGCCAGGGGTAAATGTAAATGGGGAACCATTAATTGAGCTTTGTGTAGAAAGAGGTTTGGTAATAAGTAATACATATTTTATGAAAAAGAGGATAAAGAAATATACAAGGTATGATATAGCACGTAAGGAAAGTAGTTTGTTGGATTATGTATTGGTGGATAAAAGGTTGATGGGTAGGCTTCAGGATGTACATGTTTATAGAGGGGCAACGGATATATCGGATCATTATTTAGTTGTAGCTACATTTAGAGTAAAAGGTAGATGGGACAAAAAGAAAATGGCAACAGCAAGTAAGAGAGAGGTAAAAGTGCATAAACTAAAAGAGGAGGAAGTTAGGGTGAGATATAAGCAGCTATTGGCAGAAAGGTGGGCTAGTGCAAGTATGAGTAGTGGGGGGGTTGAAGAGAATTGGGATAGTTTTAAAAATGCAGTATTAGAATGTGGGGCAGAAGTTTGTGGCTATAGGAGGGTAGGTGCAGGAGGAAAGAGGAGTGAGTGGTGGAATGAAGAAGTAAAGGGTGTGATAAAAGAGAAAAAGGTGGCTTATGAGAGGTTTTTACAAAACAGAAGTGTTAATAGAAGAGCAGAATATATGGAGAGTAAAAGAAAGGTGAATAGAGTGGTGAGAGAGTGCAAAAGAAGAGCGGATGAAATAATGGGAGAGGCTCTGTCAAGAAATTTTGCTGACAACAAGAAAATTTTTGGAGTGAGGTAAACAAGGTAAGAAAGCTTAGGGAACGAATGGATTTGTCAGTTAAAAACAGAGTAGGGGAGTTAGTAGATGGGAAGCTGGAGGTATTGTGTAGATGGCTGGAATATTTTGAGGAACTTTTAAATGTCGATGAAAAAAGAGAGGCGGTAATTTCATGTACTGGGCAGGGAGGTACAACATCGTTTAGGAGTGAAGAAGAGTAGGATGTGAGTGTGGGGGAGGTGCGTGAGGCATTACGTAGAATGAAAGGGGGTAAAGCAGTGGGAACTGACGGGATCATGACAGAAATGTTGAAAGCAGGGGAAGATATAGTGCTGGAGTGGTTGGCATTTTTGTTTAATAAATGTATGAAAGAGGGGAAGGTACCTAGTGATTGGCAGAGAGCATGTATAGTTCCTTTATATAAAGGGAAGGGGGATAAAAGAGAGTGTAAAAATTATAGGGGAATAAGTTTACTGAGTACAGTGGACCCCCGAGTTTCGTAAAAACTTCACTCTTGAAGTCTGCTCAAGTGCCATTACCGAACGAATTTACCCCCTTAAGAAAAATTGTCACGTAGGTTAGTCTATTTCAGACCCCTAAAAATACTTTTCCACAAGCACTTACAATATTATACTTACATAAATGTACGATTTCCGGGTAAAGTGTATGGCAGGGCTATTATTGAAAGAATTAGAGGTAAGACAGAGAATAGGATTGCAGATGAGCAAGGAGGCTTTAGAGTGGGTAGGGGATGTATAGATCAAGTGTTTACAGTGAAGCATATATGTGAACAGTATTTAGATGAAGGTAGAGAAGTTTTCATTGCATTTATGGATTTAGAAAAGGCATATGATAGAGTGGATAGGGGAGCAATGTGGCAAATGTTGCAAGTGTATGGAATAGGTAGTAAGTTACTGAAGGCTGTAAAGAGTTTTTATGAGGATAGTGAGGCTCAGGTTAGGGTGTGTAGGAAAGAGGGAGATTACTTCCCGGTAAAAGTAGGTCTTAGACAGGGATGTGTGATGTCACCATGGTTGTTTAATATATTTATAGATGGGGTTGTAAAAGAAGTAAATGCTAGGGTGTTGGGGAGAGGGGTGGGATTAAATTATGGGGAATTAAATGCAAAATGGGAGTTGACGCAGTTATTTTTTGCTGATGATACTGTGCTTATGGGAGATTCTAAAGAAAAGTTGCAAAGCTTAGTGGACGAGTTTGGGAGAGTGTGTAAAGGTAGAAAGTTGAAAGTGAACATAGATAAGAGTAAGATGATGAGGGTATCAAACGATTTAAATAAAGAAAAATTGGAAATCACATTGGAGAGAGGGATTATGGAAGAAGTAAATGTTTTCAGATATTTGGGAGTTGACGTGCCAGCGGATGGGTTTATGAAGGATGAGGTTAACCATAGAATTGATGAAGGAAAAAAGGTGAGTGGTGCGTTGAGGTATCTGTGGAGACAAAAAACGTTATCCATGGAGGCAAAGAAGGGGATGTACGAAAGTATAGTGGTACCAACACTCTTAAATGGGTGTGAAGCATGGGTTGCAAATGCTGCAGCGAGGAGGAGGCTGGAGGCAGTGGAGATGTCCTGTCTAAGGGCAATATGTGGTGTAAATATTATGCAGAAAGTTCGGAATGTGGAAATTAGGAGAAGGTGTGGAGTTACTAAAAGTATTTGTCAGAGGGCTGAAGAGGGGTTGTTGAGGTGGTTTGGTCATTTAGAGAGAATGGATAAAAGTAGAATGACTTGGAGAGCGTATAAATCTGTAGGGGAAGGAAGGCGGGGTAGGGGTCGTCCTAGAAAAGTTTGGAGGGAGGGGGTAAAGGAGGTTTTGTGGGCGAGGTGCTTGGACTTCCAGCAAGCATGTGTGAGTGTGTTAGATAGGAATAAATGGAGACGAATGGTTTTTGGGACATGACGATCTGTTGGAGTGTGAGCAGGGTAACATTTTGTGAAGGGATTCAGGGAAACCAGTTAATTGATTTAGTTGGACTTGAGTCCTGGAAATGGGAAGTACAATGCCTGCACATTAAAGGAGGGGTCTGGGATAGGGACAGCTGGGAGGGACTATTATCAGCTGTCGTATCTGAGCGCCTCTGCAAAGACAGTGATTATGTATGAGTGTGGTGAAAGTGTTGAATGATGATGAAAGTATTTTCTTTTTTGGGGATTTTCTTTCTTTGGAGTCACCCTGCCTTGGTGGGAGACAGCCGACGTGTTGAATATATATATATATATATATATATATATATATATATATATATATATATATATATATATATATATATATATATATATATATATATATTTATATATACCTCGGGAAAACACAAGGTTCTCCCCACAGCTGTTTTGAATATTTTCCTCTCCTGCTACCCCTATATATATTATATATGTGCTTTATTGATAGACAGAATACATTGACAGAAAACACAAACATGAACATGAATGCATTGGTACAATATATCAAAGATTATTAATTTCTTCCTGCTCAGAAGCCGGACGCGAGACCAGTATGCATCATGCATTTTTCCCTCTGGATGGCCAGCTGAGGCGCTGGAACATGAGAGTAGCTGCCCTTTGGTCCCTGGTGGTGTCGATGAGTCTGGAACCCAGTTCTTTAAGGAAACCTGTGGCATTTTTTTCCCCCATGATCCCAAGGTCTCTGATTCCACTGGGACAAATTGATACTGTTGGCTTATGTCCCTGTACGTACTTGCCGATCTTGTACTCCTCCCTGTGGTCAGCAGCTCCTCCCTGTCGCCCGACACTGTGATGGATGTAGGTGTCAGCCAGTGTCGACACATAGGTATAGTCCCATGCTAAGAGCTTGCCATTCTTCCAAGGATAGATGGTGATCCCGTCGGGGCGGTTTGCTGGGTTGTGGGCGTTGTTGGCTGCTAGTGATCGAGGCTCTCTCTCGGCTGGGCATCCAGCTGTAGCAAGGGTTCTCTTTATGATGTTGTTGACTTCATTGTGTCTTGATTGCCAACCCTTTGTTCTGGAACAGTTAAGTTCATGTAGACCATTTTGGTCGGCTTACGCGTCTCCGCAATACACGTATATTCCGTGTGAATTGGGGCAGCAAGGTGCAGAGCCACTGCAATTCGGAGGGTCTTAGGGTTGAGGCGTGTATATATATATACACACACATATATTCTCTCCTCTTTTCCTTCGAGTGTTGACAAAACCGGTGTGAGGTTTGATTCAATCAGAGAATCGAATCATCCCAGGAATACAGTGGTGGCCTGAATCATCCCAAATTTCGAATTCGTCCAACGAATTTTCTCGACATTTTCTCATATTTTTCTCTGTATTTCTTTGCCTCGCTTTCTTATTTTCTACATTACTATTGTAAAAAAAACACGCACACTTATCCTCGGGGTAAACGACAAAAACAACTGTTTACAGAACTACCCACAGCATCCCCTCAACCCCTACCAACCTACACAAACCAAACACAATAACGAGAAACAAGCCACACTCCACACCCACAGACCCCTCCCCTCCTCAGCACTAATACCACCACAACAGTGGCCCATCATAACATCTAGCCCTGTCTACCACACTCTCAGCCTGCACCAATCCCTCCTACTCCCGTGAATACTGTTCTGGAATGCAACCTGAATGGTATGGTATAACAACACAATGGAATAACAAATATGAGTGACGAGTGGCAGGAAAGATTCAGTGAGGTATCCCCGGACATCATAATGCTTACAAAGACAAAGCTCAATTGGATGATAACATATGTGATCTTTCCCTCTGGATATCAGATCGTGAGGAAAGACAGGGGAAAGGAGGAGTTGCACTTCTCATTTAAAACTAATGGAGTTTCGAGGTGATGCGAGGGCTAGTCAGAGGTGAAGCATATGACTTCATAGCAGGACCACTTTAAACCTGGGGTCAAAAAAAGTGATGAAAGAAGTGAAGTAGACCCACCATCAAACAGCAGGAGACCAAGACGATAATACGATGAAACATAAAAATGGTGGTCACTCTGGCTGAGGTGGCTAGAAGGGCTAACTTAAGCAGGGCAAAGTTACTTGTCATGGGGAGACACATGAGAGACCAGAGATGTGGAGTGCCAAGATGCTGGAGTCGGTGTTGGAAAGCTTCATGAACCAACATGTTAAAGACAGCAACCAGAGAGAGAGAGAGAGAGAGAGATAGAGAGAGAGAGAGAGAGAGAGAGAGAGAGAGAGAGAGAGAGAGAGAGAAGAGAGAGAGAGAGAGAGATGAGAGAGTGACCTGATTCACCTTGAACAATTCAGACATAGGGAAATTAGAGTCAGTAATGAGTTCGAATACATAGTTGAGTTAACAAAAAAGGAAGCAGCACGAGAGGATGGAGAAGTCAAACCAAAGGTCCACACACACCACACACACAACACACGACAACAAAAACAGACACACAGCAAAAAAAAAAAAAAAAAAAAAAACGAGAGAGGAGAGAGAAGTACGAACAATACGGATCGTATTCACTTGCAACAAACAGACAAGGCACAATAGCAGCATGTCAAGATTCGAAACATTTGTTAACAATCAAAGTGAAGACACGAGAAGATGGAGCAAACCAACATAGTTACAACAACATAAAGCACATACAAACAACCAGTACACACAGACCACACCACCTCAACACATAACAATATAACACACACACACACACACACACAAAAAAAAATAAAAAATATATATATATATATATATATATATATATATAGACGGGTCCACCTCTGGTGTAAATTGTGGGACCCATTGCATCGGAGAAGTGAATAAAAACGCTTCAAGGAAGAATATTTAGATTTCTTTCTGAAGCCATTTAAATATTCCACTTCCCCTACCACCCCATCTTTTAGTATAAACTTTATTTCAGGAGAAAATACATTGACAAGAATACAATAGGGAGTAAAACAACATAGATAACAACTCAGAGCTACATGTCAAATACTTCGTCCAGCTCCCCGGCAGTGGGCCGCGTGCCCAGAATGCTGCAGACATTTCCCCTCTGGATTGCCATACTGAGTCTCTGAAAGAGGAAACTGGTAGCCCTGTGGTCCTTGGTTTCTATGATGAGTTTTTCATATATATATATATATATATATATATATATATATATATATATATATATATTATATATATAAATAATACTTCTTCAACACGTCGCTGCCTTCCACCGAGGCAGGGTGGCCCAAAAGGAAAAACGAAAGTAGTAAAATATACAGAGAAGGGTTACTAGCCCCTTGCTCCGGGCTTACGGAGGAAGAATTCTGTTCCACTTCCCAATGGAGTTAAGAGGAAATAAGAACAAGAAATAGTAAGAAAATAGAAGAAAACCCAGAGGGTGTGTTATAACTACATATATATGACTATGTAATGAATGTATAGTATACCTAATGATGTATATAGAAGTAACAAGACATACCTATAATACTTTTGCATGTGTGTATTGGATGTGACACCAGCAATCCTACATATGTAAAATTTGTTTTATACACTATTGTAGAGTGTAGTACCTATGGGGTTGTGTACTACCTATATTATAAACTATATATATATATAATATATATATATATATATATGGGTGTTGTGTGTGTGTGTGTGTGTGTGTATGTGTACTCACCATATATATGTGTGTCGTGTGTTGTGGTGTGTGTGACACCTGTGACATGTGTGGTGAGGTGATACATACTTTAGCGGTCTTTGGTCTCGGCCAGGGTGCTCACTGAGGTGTGGTGAGGGTGAGTGAGAGCGTAGGTAAAACGCGCAACAACACAGAGCCAGCTAGAGTTGTGGTGAGAGTGAGATGGGAAATGTAGTGAGAGGACAATAATGAGATAACTTAGAGTCATTTAGTAGAGAAGGAGAGAGAGAGAGAGAGAGAGAGAGAGAGAGAGAGAGAGAGAGAGAGAGAGAGAGAGAGAGAGAGAGAGAGAGAGAGAGAGAGAGAGAGAGAGAGAGAGAGAGAGAGAGAGAGAGAGAGAGAGAGAGAGAGAGAATCCAATAGCGGCAAGTTTTGTGTGTATTTACACACAACACTTGCGGAAGAATGTAGAGGAAAGGACAGAACAAATGCAGCCATAATACAACTGTCATTTACCAAATAACTCATAATGACAAGGGGGACAGGAGAGTCTGTGGGCAGAGAAGGACAGTTCTATTAGGATGAAACAGAATGAGGGGATCTGAGTGATCCATCTATATAATGGTGCATGAATTTAACTGCCGAAGCAATTATAATGGGAAGAATACTAAAAGAAGAGAGCAATAAACTGCAGTGATGAGGGAAGAGATGAGGCAAAAAATAGTGTTGAGATGAAGGTCCGTGTGAGACTATCATGTTGGTTTGTATTATTTTTTAATGAAAATTGATGTAAAGAAGAAATAAAACCCTTCATAACTAAATAATGAAGTGGTTAATGGAACTAGGCTAAAGACTGAACAGAGAAATAGGCCATGGATGAAGCAAAGGAATGGCCCGGTGATGGAACAGGTTTGAGTATTCCTTTCTTGGAGAGGGAAGGGTCAAATTATTAGTTCTATGTTCGCGTAAAACCGCTAAACCAGTAGAGAACATAGAAAATCATAACCTTGTGTACCCTGATTCACAGTTCCTCGAAGCACTATGTGTAGTGTTACTGGTGTTACTGGTGTTACTGGTGTTACTGCTTATATTATTAACGTATGTACATAAATATAAGATTAGGTTGTATGATTATTTTTAAGTTAAGACGTGGTCAATGTAATGCCATTAATGTTCAGAATTGTGTGGGAATGATAGAACATGGTATCGGAAGCTAACTACTATTAGCAGCCTCATAACAGTTCTTCATCCGAGGACTCAAGTGAGAGGTCTTGCTTAAGTGCTCTGCAGTCGCTATTCCTCAAATGGGTCTGGGTCAGCAGTCCCCTCAGATGGGTCAGGACCATCGTTGGTAATTTGTTTCATACGGCTGACTCAACTCATTTCCCTTTGCTTAAGGACTCAAGTTTTCTTATGTCACCGGTCGACGTACATCTAGCCTCTAGTCGACAAGGTAGTGTTAGACGCACGGGTGCGTCAAACCATTGAGACAGTAACTGTGTCTAAGATAGAGTTATACACGTTTTGCCCTCTTGCCTGTGCGTCTAGTGCCGTCAGGTATATAATTGTGTGGCCTCAAGAGGCCACACAATGTGCATGTCACCCTACGATCTGAGCCATTGTGTGGCCTCTTGAGGCGGGACAATGTGTCGTGGGGTCGAATCCTGGCCTGCCGCAGTTTGGTAAATATATACTGTATACTTACATATATATATATATATATATATATATATATATATATATATATATATATATATATATATATATATATATCATGCCGAATAGGTAAAACTGGCCAATTAGCAAAAACTCATTTAAAATTAAGTCATTTCTAAAATTTTCTCTCATACTTTTAAAGATATAATTTTTCATTTATGTTAATGTAAAAATTAATAATTTCGTACCAAAAGAACCTTAGAAAACTTACCTAACCTTATTATAACAAGCGCAATTTTACTTAGCCTAATCCAACTAAATATATTTTTCATAAATTTACAATCATTTAATAATAAACAAACACAATGAAATATATTTTTTCGTTAGGTTCAGAAAGATTTTTGCGAAATTTTTGCATACAAAAATTTTCGATTGCTATTCGGCAAGAAGAACGTTGTTATTTAAGCCAAGATAGCAAGTTATATATATAAATATATATAGTGGTTGTTTTGCATATGTAATATCATGTGTGTACTCACCTATTTATGGTTGCAGGGGTCGAGACTCAGCTCCTGGCCCCGCCTCTTCACTGAACGCTACTAGGTCCTCTCTCTCCCTGCTCCATGAGTTTTATCATACCTCGTCTTAAAACTATGAATGGTTCCTGTCTCCACTACATCACTTATCAAACTATTCCACTTCCTGACAATATCTATGAATGAAGAAATACTTCCTAACATCCTTTTGAGTCTTCAACTTCCAATTGTGACCCCTTCTTTCTGTGTCCCATCTCTAGAACATCCTGTCTCTGTCCACCATATCTATTCCTTGCAGTATTTTGTATGTCGTAATCATGTCTCCCCTAACCCTCCTGTCATCCAGTGTCATCAAGTCGTTTTCCCTTAACCTTTCTTCGTAGGACATTCCCTTAGCTCTGGAACTAGCCTTTTTGCAAACCCTTTGCACTTTCTCTAATTTCGTGACGTGCTTGACCAGGTGTGGGTTCCAAACTGGTGCTGCATACTCCAGTATGGGCCTGACGTACACAGTGTACAGAGTCTTGAACGTTTCCTTACATAGGTATCGGAACTATTCTCAGGTTTGCCAGGCGCCCATATGCTGCAGCAGTTACCTGGTTGATGTGTGCTTCCAGAGACATGCTCGGTATTATACTCACCCCTGGATCTTTCTCCTTGAGTGGGGTTTGCAGTCTTTGGCCACCTAGTCTATACTCTGTCTGCGGTCTTCTTTGCCCTTCCCCGATCTTCATGGCTTTGCATTTGGCGGGGTTAACTTTGAGGAGCCAGTTGCTGGACCACGCGTCCAGCCTGTCCAGGTCTCTTTGTAGTCCTGCCTGATCCTCATCTGATTTAATTCTTCTCATTAACTTCACATCATCTGCAAACAGGGACACTTTTGAGTATATCAATTCCGTCATGTCATTCAATTATTCCAAAAGTAGCAATGGTCCTAGGACTGACCCCTGTGGGACCCCGATCGTCACAGGCGCCCACTGTGATAACTCATCACGTACCATGACTCGTTGTTGCTTCCCTGTCAGGTATTCTCTGATCCATTACAGTGCCCTTCCCGTTATACGTGCCTGATCCACTAGCTTCCGCACTAATCTCTTCTTAGGAACTGTGTCGAAGACCTTCTTGCAGTCCACTAAAATGTAATCTACCCACCCCTCTCTCTCGCATCTTCCTTCCGTTACCTTGTTATAAAACTTCAGTAGGGTTATGACACAGGATTTGCCTTCCATGAATCCGTGCTGGTTGTCATTTATAAGTTTGTTCCGTTCTAGGTGCTCCACCACACTCCTCCTGATAATATTTTGCATGACTTTGCATATTATACACGTCAGGTACACTGGTCTATAGTTTAGTGCCTCGTTTCTGTCTCCTTTCTTAAAAATGCGAACTACATTTGCCATCTTCCATAGCTCAGGTAGTTGCCCAGTTTCAATGGATGTGTTGAATATTGTGGTTAGTGGCACACAGCGTCTCTGCTCCCTCTCTAAGGACCCATGGAGAGATATATCAATGTCACTTAGCAGCTTCTTTACCTGTGTGTATTTCATCCAACACTTGTTGGTATATTCCTTGTTGGTGTACCCCTCTGTTCTTACTTCCCAGAGTTCTTTCTGTCTCCACTGTAAATACTTCCTTAAATCTCATGTTGAGCTCCTTCCATACTTCGTGGTCGTTTCTTGTGAGCTCCCCACCTTTCCTCAGCCTGATTACCTGATCCTTGACTGTTGTCTTCCTCCTGATGTGGCTATACAAAAGCTTAGGGTCAGACTTGACTTTCGATGCTATGTCGTTTTCGTACTGTTGCTGGGCCTTCCGTTTTACCTGTGCATACTCGTTTCTGGCTCTTCGACTGATCTCTTTATTTTCCTGGGTCCTTTGTCTTGTGTACTTTTTCCATTCTCTAGAGCACTTAGTCTTTGTCTCCCTACACCTTTGGATAAACCATGGGCTCGTTCTGGTTTTCCCATTATTTATGTCGCCCTTGGGAACAAACCTTTACTCTGCCTCCTTGCATTTTGTTGTTACATAGTACATCATTTCGTTTACTGACTTTCCTACCAATTCTCTTTCCCACTGAACCTCCTGCAGGAAGTTCCTCATACTTGTGTAGTCAGTCTCTTTTGTAGTTTGGCTTTTCCCATCCTACTCCTGTTACCCTCTCCACTTGTAACTCTACTATGTAATCAAAGCTCAGAACCAGGTGATCACTAGCTTATATGTGATGTCTTCAATGTCCAAGCTACTCAGGGTGAACACGTGGTCCAGTCTTGCAGGTTCATCCTTCCCTCTCTCTCTCTGGTAATGTCCCTAACATGTTGATGCATGAGGTTTTCCAGTACCACATCTATCATCTTGGCTCTCCATGTTTCGGGACCCCATGTGGCTGCAGGTTTTACCAATCAATCTACTTGTGATTGAAATCGCCCATAACTAGTAACTTTTCTGTACCCGTGTGAGCTCTTCTGACCACCTCAGCTAGTGTGTCCACCATTGCTCTTTTGCTCTCTTCATATTCTTCTCTTGGCCTCCTGCAGTTCTGTGGAGGGATATATATCACTGCAATGACTACCTTATGTCCCCCAGGCTGAATTGTGCCTACTATGTAATCCCTTTCGCCAATTTCGTCCATTCCTTTAATTTCCTCAACCCCCCATCGGTTTTTAATGAGCAGTGCAACTCCTCATTCCCCTCTGCTCCTCTTATCTTTCCTAAAGATCTGATAACCTTGTTGGAAGATTGCGTCTGTTATCATCCCGGTGAGTTTCGTTTCTGTGACTGCTATGATTATTTCATGCCACTCTACTCATTTATTTGTTATTCCATCTGCATTCGTATACCAAACCTTCAACTTCTTTTCTAAAACTGTGGTCTGGGGTGAACATTGGGGTTATGGGGAGTAGGAGACCTGTGGGAGTTTGTGATGAGGGGGTTGAGGACAGAGGGCCCAGTGTGTGGGTTTTGGTTACGATTGGTTACATTGGTGTTGTCGTGGTTGGGGTCATTCTGTGGGTGGTTCTGAAGAAGGTTGTGTTTGCTCTTCCTCCTGAGTCTGAGTTCTCCTGCTCATCTCTGTCATTGCCTCTCGTTCCTCCATGCGTCTTTGTACTCTCTCTTTCAGTTTCTGCCTTTCTTCTTGTGCTCTGTCTCGGTCGAGGCACACCCTCTGGTACTTCTGTATGTCTCTTAGTCGTGCTTTCTCCTGCAGGATCCTGTTTCGAGCTGATTCTGCCTTGAAAATCACTTGGACTGGCCGGTTTTTTCCTCTTGCAAACCATCCAATTCTCAGAAAATTTGTCAACTGGGACATGTCCTCTCCTATTGCTTTCATGATACTTTTAATCGTTTTTTTTCCTCCTGTCTTCTTGCTTCATACGTTTCTCCTTCACCTTGCTGGAGCCCATAGACAAAAACTGACCTCTCTCTTTCGTCCTCCCACTGTATTTCCCTTTGCATTCCCTGAGACGATTTAGTCCCCTCCATTGAAGCCATCCTTCCTTCAATCTCTTCTCTAGCTGATGTCCCTGTGCTAAGTGGTCTGTTTTTTTTTCTTCTCAGCTCTTCCTGGGCACTGCAGTAGTCTGTTAGAGCCTCTGCATATAGCTTAGCTCCTTCATTGTCTTTAGTCCCCTTCATTTGTTCCTGATGTTCTCCTTGTCTTTTCCCAGGCTCCACGGTGGTCAAATAGGTCCTCCGCATACAGTATAGGTCCTTTGTTCCCTACAGTCCCCTCGTCTGTAACTGATGTAGCAGTACCTGATGTCATGCCTGTACTGCTCTTCGGTTCTTTAGACTGTTTCAGATTTTTTAGTTCCTCTTCTAAGCTCTGTATCTTACCTTCTGCTGCTATGGCTTGTAGCTCCCATTTCCTGCTCTCAGCAGCTATCCTCTCCTCCATTTTCTTGCTGAGTGCTTCCAGCTTCCTTCCCCACTCTTACTCCCTTTTCGTGAGCTCTGCCTCCCAATCTTCCCTCCCAGGTTCAATCACCAGTCCCCTGGTTCTCCGTCCTGCTCTCTTTGTGTGTGTGTGTGTGTGTGTGTGTGTGTGTGTGTGTGTGTGTGTGTAAGTGTGTGTGTGTGTATGTGTGTGTGTGTGTGTGTGTG
This sequence comes from Cherax destructor, assembly GCA_009830355.1. Classification (NCBI taxonomy): domain Eukaryota; kingdom Metazoa; phylum Arthropoda; class Malacostraca; order Decapoda; family Parastacidae; genus Cherax; species Cherax destructor. The sequence goes on along the minus strand of WNWK01004380.1, from coordinate 69,913 downwards.
TGTGTGTGTGTGTGTGTGTGTGTGTGTGTATGTTTGTGTGTGTGATTAGGGTGTAGTAAGTAAGTTTGAAGTACCAAAGGTAAATGATAAAAAGGTGAAGGCTCTAAGTGAACTATGTATAGAAAGAGGCTTTGTAATAGGTAAAATGTATTTTAAGAAAAAGGGGATAAAGAAGTATAACGCGTCGACACAGGAGTCGTCCCACAGTCACTAAAAACAACAGATATAGCCGCACTCCACAAAGGTGGCAGTAAAGCAATTGCAAAGAATTACAGACCAATAGCACTAACGTCCCATCTTATAAAAATCTTTGAAAGGGTTCTAAGAAGCACGATCGCCAACCACTTGGATACCCAACAGTTGCATAACCCAGGACAGCATGGGTTTAGATCAAGTCACCTCTGCATTTCATAACTACTGGACCACTATGACATGGTTTTGGATGCAATGGACGACAAACAAAATGCAGATGTAGTATATACAGACTCTGCGAAAGCCTTCGACAAGTGTGACCATGGAGTAATAGCACAAAATGCCTTATAAAGAAATAACAGGAAAAGTGGGCAAATGGATCTATAACTTCCTAACAGACAGAACACAAAGAGTAATAGTAAACAGAGTAAAGTCAGAGGCGGCTACAGTAAAAATCTCTGTTCCACAAGGTACAGTACTCTTACATAAGACGTGTCCTTCTTAGCTGATGATAACAATTTGCATAAAAGTGTCATTTATTGAGGACACTGCAAATCTACAAGTGGAAAAATAACCAAGTCTTGAAATGGGCCGCAGGAAACATAATGAAGTTCAATGAAGACAAATTTCCATTTCTCCGATATGGAAAACTCGAGGAAATAAAAGCTGGAATGGAGTATAAAACAAATTCCAAGCACACAATGGTGCGAAAACCTAATGGGAAGGACCTGGGAGTGATAATGTCAGAGAATGTCACTTTCAAAGATCATAATACTGTCTCTACCACATCTAGGAAAATGATAGGATGGATAATAAGGACCTTCGAAACGAGGGATGCCAAGCCTATGATGATTCTCTTCAAATCGCTTGTTCTCTCTAGGCTGGAATATTGCTGTGCACTTATGGCCCCTTTCAAAGAAGGCGAAATTGCAGACCAGTAGAATATACAGGGAGCTTTCACTGCACGTATAAGTACAATAAAGCACCTAAATTATTGGGAACGGTTGAAATCCTTTAATCTCTACTCCCTGGAACTCAGAAGAGAAAGGTTCATGTTGAAATACACTTGGAAACTTTTAGAGGGACTAGTTCCAAATCTTCACATGGAAATCACTCCTTGTGAAAATAAGAGACTCAGCAGGCGGTACAACCCCCACCCCCAGTGAAAAGCTGGGGCGCCATGAGTACGATAATAGACAATACAATAAGTGTCAAGGGCCCAAGACTGTTCAATTGCCTCCCAGCATACATAAGGGGGATTACCAATAGTCCCTAGGTTGTCTTCAAGAAGGAGCTCGACAGACACCTAAAGTCAGTTCCCGACCAACCGGGCTGGTTGATCAAGCCCTGATCCACCGCGAGGCCTGATCATGTCCGCGGGGGTATTGACCCCCGAAACACCCTCCAGGTATATGAGGTACAATATAGGGCATGATGATAGTGTGCTGTACAGAGAGCGCTTCATACGTTCTCAAGTCTGGGTCGAGAAACAGGTTCATATACCTGCTAGGCAACTGTGGCAGTATCAGACAGTGCTAATCTACTGGCTCCGATGTCTTGCAGGTGTAACACAGGGTCGCCTTCCCCTGCTATCTGTTATTTGCTCAGCTGCATGGAGTCAAGTGTGCAAACAGTTTCCGTGAGAAATTCTAAAATTCGTAGTGGAAAAGGGAGAGGACTGAATGAGGGAATTTTGTTCTGGACACCCTAGGGAGAGGGTGTCTTCCCCAAATAGATGGAACTCTGGTCTGCTGGTAGCTTGACAGTGAGTATAAATCCGTATGAACTTGCATCAATTCCTTCCCTAGTAATAATTTCCATGGTTAAGGTATTATCAACTGTGATATATATACCTAAGATGGTTATGTGAAGTGTAAATACAAAACCTACGGTCCCTTTTTTATTGATCCATTACCCATTTTGATTTTATTCTTCGGCACTCCTCTTTTATATTTGTTAAGTATTTATATTATCCATGTGTGTCTTCCTTCCCTTATATACTCAAACAATATCTAATTAGAATACTAGGGAGCTGGTCCCATGTGTATGGTAATTAGGTACTCCTGCTAGATAATTGGAGAAGATAACACTGGTTGGTAAAGGAGGCATCCCAACTAATCGTTATTTTTGTTTTGTGGATAATACTATATATGGAAATAAGGTAAATAAACAATGACACTGTCACTGTGTATAACGAACGTCTAAGAGTGGTATGGTGCGTCTGGTATGGTGCGTCTGGTATGGTGCGTCTGGTATGGTGCGTCTGGTATGGTGCGTCGAACCAAGTAGGAGATATATTGTGGATTAGAAGTTGAAACTTCTAATCGGTGATATATATTAAAGTATTCTGCATTCCCACGGTTGTATTCTCACACGTATGTTCCCATATACGTTCTCACAGTAGCAGTTTCTTGGACTACGTATTAGTAGGTAAAAAGATGATGGGTACCCTTTTAAATGTGCATGTTTTTTAGAGGGGCAACATATATATATTAGATTATTATTTAGTGATAGTTGCTGGGTAAGAGGAAAATATAGTTAGTAAAAGGAAGATATAGCTAGGGTAAGATATAAGAGACTATTGGAAGAAGGGTGGGCTATATAAGAACATAAGAAAGAAGGAACACTACAGCAGGCCTACTGGCCCATGCGAGGCACGTCCAATTCTCCCACCGACTTAAGCCAATACCTTGACCTAGTCAGGTCAGTCACATTCACTTAAGGGAGGAGCACGGAATCTGACCTAGTAGCACAAGCTAGTCAGGTCCAACTCACACCCACTCATGTATTTATCCAACCTATTTTTAAAACTACACAACGTCTTAGCTTCTATGACGGAACTCGGGAGTTTGTTCCACTCATCCACAACTCTATTACCAAACCAGTGCTTTCCTATATCCTTCCTGAATCTGAATTTTTCCAATTTAAAACCATTGCTGCGAGTCCTGTCAATGTTAGATATTTTTAGAACGCTATTTACAGCCCCTTTATTAATTCCTGTTTTCCATTTATACACCTCAATCATATCCTCCCTAATTCTACGCCTTTCTAGAGAGTGCAGATTCAGGGCTCTCAGTCTTTCCTCATAGGGAAGATTTCTCATACATGGGATCAACTTTAACATCCTCCTTTGTACGTTTTCCAGTGCATTTATATTGTCTGTAATACGGTGACCAAAATTGTTCAGCATAATCTAAATGAGGCCTAACCAAAGATATATAGAGTTGAAGAACAACCTAAGGACTTCTATTATTTATACTTCTTGATATGAAGCCAAGGATTCTGTTAGCTTTATTGTGAAAACTTATGCACTGTTGTCTTGGTTTCAGATTACTGCTAACCAGAACTCCTAAATCCTTTTCACAATCCGTAATATTAAGATCTACATTATTTAGTTTATAAGTGGCATGGTTATTTTCCTGTCTAACATTTAGAACTTTGCATTTGTCTATAATAAACTGCATCTGCCACTTCTCCGACCACTGCATCAGTCTATTCAAATCCTCCTGGAGTGTTCTAATGTCCTCATTTGAATGAATTAGACGGCCTATTTTGGTGTCATCAGCAAATTTGCTTATGTCGCTATTTATTCCCTCATCTATGTCGTTTATATAATTGTGAACAACAAAGGGCCCAACACTGACCCCTGTGGAACACCGCTTGTGACTTGCCCCATTCTGATTTCTCCCCATTTATGTAAACTCTCTGCTGCCTATTTGTCAACCATGCCTCTACCCAGGAAAAAAAATTCTCCTCCTATTCCGTGTGCCTTAAGTTTTCTCAACAGCCTCTGACGTGGAACTCTTTCGAAAGACTTACTGAAGTCCATATACACACTATCATATTCAATAACATGATCTACCTCCTCAAATACCTTAGTGAAGAAAGTTAGTAAATTCGTAAGACAGGAACGCCCCTTTGTAAAACCGTGCTGAGATTCATTAATAAAGTTATGCCTTTCAAGATGGCTACGAATTGCTTCGGCAATTATTGTTTTCATGATTTTACCAACTATGGAGGTAAGGCTTAGTGGTCAGTAGTTCGAAGCTAAGGACCTGTCACCTGCCTTGTAAATAGGTATTACATTTGTCATGTTTCACTTGTCTGGCACTATGCCAGATTGTAGTGATATATTGACAAGATTAACCAAAGGTATGCTAAGTTCCTCTTTACATTCCTTTAAAACCCTCGCAAACAGTTCATCAGAACCTGGGGATTTGTTAGGTTTTAATTTCTCTATTTGTCTGAGGACCATGTCACTATTTACCCTAATAGTACATAGTTTATTATCGTCCTCACATAGAAGAGAGGAGCTTACGACGATGTTTTGGTCCGACTTGGATCATTTACAAAATCACACTGTGTGGATTGTGTGTGTATTGTTCCAGTCACGGTATTGTGCTTTTTTGTTGTTTATTATCGTCCTATTCTACATAATTTATTATTTCTGGAATTTCGCTAGTATCTTCCTGAGTAAAAACTGAGAGAAAGTAAGTATTGAAAAGTTCACACATATTCTTATCCCTGTCAGTGATCTGACCTGAGTTACTCTTAATCTTACTCCTAATCTTAATTCTGTATACCTGAACGAACTCTTTTGGGTTAGTCTTCGAGTCCCTTGCGACTTTATCCTCATAATCCCTTTTTGCTATCCTTTTTCCTTTTCTTTAATTATCTTTAATTGAATATATTGATTTATTAACTGCCCTTCCCCTCTTTTGATACGCCTATATATGCCTCTCTTTTGACCAATGAGATGTTTTTATCTATTTTTTATTAATTTGGGATAATTTTTGTTAGATCTAATTTCCCAACTCGGAACAAAAGTTGTCTGGGCAGCTAGAACTATGCTCTGAAATACGTCATATTGGCAACCAGCCCTAAATACCTGACCCATAGTAAGGTCATCCCAATTAAGCCCACCCAGGTAATTTCTGAGCCCCATGAAGTTGGCCAAGCGAAAGTCTGGAACAGATACTTGATTGCAGTTATCTGGGTAATTTCATGATATATTGAAACTAAGTGATTTGTGATCTCTTTCCGCAAGCTCATCATTAACCTCAAGATTATTAACTAGTGATTCTTTGATGGCAAGAACCAAGTCAAGCAGGTTGTTTCCTCTAGTTGGTTCTGTCACAAACTGTTTTAAAAAGCAGTCCTGAACCGTATCAAGAAAGTCACTAGACTTAAGATTTACTGTCACATTGTTCCAATCAATTTGTCTAAAGTTAAATCTCCCATTAACACAACATTTTCATATCTAGACGCCTTGTGAATTTCGTCCCATAGCAGCCTACCACACTCCCTGTCAAGGTTAGGGGGCCTATAAATCACACGCAAAATTATTTTTTCACGATCTTCGAGAAACTGTAGCTAAACAGATTCTGTGTCCGATGTTTCTAATCTTATATCTTGTCTAACACAAAAAATAAAATTATCTCTGACATACATCGCCACTCCACCACCCTTCCTGTTGACATTATCAGTGTGGAATAGTTTATAACACTGTATGTTGTATTCAGAAGGCATATCTCTATCTTTCAAGTTGAACCAGGTCTCTGTTATAGCAATATTATTTATATTACCTGCACTTGCAAGTAATCTTAGCTCATCCATCTTATTTCTTAGACTCCTACTATTTGTATAGTAAACATTAAGTGAGCTAGTCACTCGTTGCATTCTACTATTTCTCTTTGTTTGTTGAACAATTGCTTTGCCTTTACTGGCAACTTTATCTTGAATATTGTCTTTTAAACATATCCCTGAGGTATCCTGGTAATATCTAATGTTTTCAACCCTAGTACTGCAGCCCAATTGTTTCCCACAAACACCCATACCTCTATAATCTATCAATTTAAATTCCTAGACAAGTCATCAATGACCCCCCTCAATCGAACTGGCTAATGCAACCACTCCAGCGCCAGAGAGATGAACCCCATCCTTTGCATACATATCACGTTTGCCATAGAATTTGTCCCAGTTATCAATGAATGGGATTACAAGTTCCTTGCAGTAGCTGTCTAGCCAGCAATTTATACCAATTGCCCTAGACATCCATTCATTGCCCACTCCCTTTCTAGGCAAGATGCTACATATGATTGGGAACCCTCCCTTAGATCTGACTACTTCTATGGCTGACCTGTACTTATCCACCAGCTCCTGGCTCCTGCCCTTCCCAATGTCATTTCCACCAGCATTAAGATAGATAATGGGCTTGTTCCCATTACCTGACACAATATTATCCAACCTGCTGACTATGTCACCAATACCAGCTCCTGGGAGGCACACCCTCTGTCTGACCCTACTATCTCTGTTACAAAAAACACGGTCCATATATCTTATCTGAGAGTCTCCCACAATTAGAATATTCTTACCTTGATTAACAGGGAAGTCAGTGGTACCTTTAACCTCACTAACTACTGAAGTACACTCGTCCTGGAGAACAGAGAATCGATTTCCTACCTTCACATCTTCTCTATTAACCTTCATTATCTTTTTTCTTCCTAAATTGTGAACCACTTGCCACTTAATTAAAGGGGCTGCAACTCTTCAGCTCACTGCTGGAATCTTTTCCTTACCAGCTCCATCTACCTCACACTCACTTCCAAACACATCTAGGCGATGCTTCTGCCTCCTATTCTCCTCCTGAAGAAGTAGAACCTCCTTCTTCAACACTTTAACCTGAGATTCCAAAACACTACAGCAAGCCATGGTGCTCAATAACACCCCACGCTAATTCCCAGACAGCTTAGGACAGTGACCACACGTGACCTCTGACCTCTGGCTAGAGAGAGTACAGGTAATGAGGTACAGGTAAAGAGGTTAAAAGAGTGGTAAGGGGGTGCTAAAGGAGAGCTAATGAGAGAGTGGGAGAGGTTTCATCAACAATTTTCGCCGAGAATAAGAAAATGTTTTGTAGTTCAATAAACTATGAAAGTTTAGAAAAATCAATGGATTTAACAGTTAAAAACAAAAGAGGGGAGCCATTAGATGGGGAAAGAAGTGGTGCTGGGAAGATGGAGTGAATATTTGGAGTTGATGTAATTAAATATTGATGAGGGATGCAAGGATTTCTTGCACTGCACAAGGAGATATAACACCGTTTAGGAGTGAGGAAGAAACAGATGTGAGTCTGGGGGAGATGCATGAGGGAGTGTGTAGAATCAGTGGGGGTAAAGCAGATGTGAGGGATGGGATTAAGACAGAAATGTTAAAACCAGATGGGGATATAGTTTTGGAGTGGTTGGTGCATTTGTACAAATTATGAATGGAAGAGAGAAAGGTACCTATGAAATGGCAGAGAGCATGGGTAGTTCCTTTATATGTAAGGAAAAAGGTGGCGAAAGATTGTGTAAAAATTATCACCTGTTGATTATACCAGATAAAGTGTACGGTAGAGTTGCTATTGAAAGTATTATAGGTAACACATAGAGTAGCACTGCAAAGGAATAATGAGATTTTAGAAAAGGGGATGTGTAGAAAAAAGTGTATACATGGCAGCACATGCGTGATCAATACTTCGATAAAGATAACTAACTTTTCATTGAATTATGAATTTATGACAGACATTGAAAAGGGTGGAAAGGAGAACAATGTGGCAGATGATGCATTTGTATGGAATAAATGGTAAGTTACCTGTGGATAAGGCTCAGGTTAAGGTATGTAGGAAAGAGAGGGAGAGATTATTTTCCAGTATAAGTAGGCCTTAGATAAGGATATGTGATGACACAATGGTTGTTTAACGTAATTATAAATGTGGTTACAAACGAAGTGAACGCTGGGGTGTCGAGGAAGGAGAGGAATGGGATAGAAAGATTGTGAATTAGGTACAGAGTGGACGTTATCACAGGTGCTCTTCTTCTGACGACACTGCTCTTTTGATAGATTCTGAAGAAATGTTGAAAGGTTGTTAACCAAATTTGGGAGGGCATGTAAAACAAGGAAATTAAAAGGGAACATAGGAAAGAGCAAGGCAATGAGTGTATCAAAAATATAACCAATGTGAGAAAGGAGATCAAATTGGAGGTAGGGAATATGGAGGAAGTAAATGTGCAGTTACTTGGAAGTGGACTGACGAAGAAAAAACGGAGGGTGGTGCATTAAGGTATCTATTTAGACAAAAATCTTTATCCATGGAGGTAAATAGAGGAATGTTCCAGAGTATAGTGATACCAACGCTGCTGCATGGGTGTGAAACATGGGTTTTGAATGTTGCAGCGAGAAGGCTGGAGGCAGTATGTGTAGTATTTGACAACAGTGTGTGGTGTGAATGTTATGCAGAGAATTCGGAGTTACGAGATTAGTAGTAGGAGTAGAGTTACCAAAAATATTATTTAGAGAGCAGAGGAGGAGTTGAGGCTGAGAAGTGGAGTGGAGGGGAGAAGGGGCACGGATTATCTTAGGAAAAGATATAGAAAATTCAAATTTACAGTTTATAGGAAGTACACCAATGTGTCTTCATACATTCACTACTATTACAACCACGACACCAGGGTAAACAGTAGTGTGTTCCTCACAATGTTCCTGAGAGTCTTGCGCATCTGCAGTCCAGAGTACTTAGAGGACGAAATCAACAAGATATTCAACACAGCCACAAAACTGAGATATCCCAGGGATGTTGTGGAGAAGACAATAATGTCAGCAAGAAACACTTTCTACACGACTGAACCTAAGGAAGTGATGGCCAGGAAAAATGTTCTAGTGTTACCATAAAATAAGAACCTGGTTTGCCTACGTGAGACATTAACAAAGCTAAATATAAACCTTGCTTTTAAAAACACTTTGACAGTGAAACAAAGGCTGATTAAAAACACACCCTCCAATGTTTACAAGGTCCCATGTACTCAATGTCCTCTCTCATATATAGGTTAAACAGAAAAAATTCTGGAAACCAGAATAGCCCAACATAAATATTCAGTCAGGACAGGGCAGGAGTCGAACGCTATCTTTAACCACGTTAGTTCATGTAATCACCCACCGGGATGGGATGCTGCCCAAATTAGTGTACCAAACAGTTCTGTAATAGAAAGAAACATAATTGAATCTTCCCTCTTGAAACTTGACAAGAATACCATATATAACTCAAATTACGGGCTATACGAGCTCGATAACTATTTAGTAGAGTCTATTGTACACAACCTTAAAACAACAATGTTATACAAAATCACAGGATTGCTCAATATGCCAGGTGGCTTCATGATGTTTTGGTGACGCTCGACCGGTGTCTACGCACCAAAAACACCATGATACGTCAGTCTGTGTATGGTTATATAACGCATTTAGCTGTGATTGTACCATACACTGACGGGTACACAAGATCACCTGATAACATACTGACTAGGGTTAAAGAATATTAGGAATTGAAATCTGCATCGTAGAAATATTATAGGATGGTATAGAAGTATCCCAAATAAGGCATATTAATCGATAATGAGAAGAATAGTAGACAATATTTAGGAAAATATAAAGGGATTCTCCGATGAGACTGAAAGTACCCCAGCACAGGGCATTTAAACGGACAAAGAGCACATTTATTCCCTTTCTTTTATTAATTAAAAAGGTTACACAAAATAATGGCAATCCACATATATATAATATCCACTGAGAAACGTACTTTCTCAAGTCACATGACTTGTTGTAAACGGCTGGAAAAAGCTTGGGGCGGACTATCATAGCTTCTAATTTCATATTTTTTTGACTTCTCTAAACCCTCTTACCCCATATGGGGGGGGGATGGAGATGGCTGTTCTGCCTGGTGTAACACTAGCTGCTGGCCATTCTAAGAAACCAAGCAGCAGGAACTATACCCACACTGCTCTATTCTAAGAAAAAGACTTCCCCTCACTCGTTCAGTTGTAGCATTGCATAGCTCCTGATGACACACTGAGAAGTGCGAAAGTACTTGAGCTAAAGATTCCTACCCCCGTGGCTTGTCTTGCATATAGTATATATATATATATATATATATATATATATATATATATATATATATATATATATATATATATATATATATATATATATATATATATATATATATATATATATATATATATGTATGTATGTATATATATATTCCCACTCTCTCCATTCTCCATGAATACATTCCCACACAAAATTCGCTCTGCCAAGAAGGGAGATTTTCCTTCGTCACATAAATCTGGGAGACAGATGGCCAACCCTTCCTCGGGAAAATTTACTGCGGGTGTCGACGCTCGTGGGAGCAACACCTCTCTTCCCCACTTGCTATGTGGCTGCCACACCAGGTTTTTCTGCCAGAACAATTGTAACTCCGAGAGGAAGATCTTAAGGAAGTAGTAATGGTGCTAACAATAAGTTCTTAGGACAACACATCTTCAAGGGAAAGTGGAGGACATTCGGAAAAGTTGAAAAAAAAGAGGTTTCTTGATATAAGGAATTGGAACTATCCTCCCTTTCCTCTGATCATATCTGGTTATCTTCCTTCCTCTCCCTCATCGGTTTAGATCTTTCTCAAAAATATAGTGAAATAATAAATAATAATAATAATAATAATAATAATAATAATAATAATAATAATAATAATAATAATAATAATAATAATAATAATAATAATAATAATAATAATAATAATAATCTTATGACAGTAGTTGTGGCACTGACAGGGTCTTGAGAAAGTTTCTGAAACAAAATTAAATTCTTATGACAATATTGTGGCACTCACGTCAAGTTTTTAAGACAACAGAAGACCTGCAGCACCTGACTACACACACACATATCTATCTATCCATATAAATATATGTATATATATATATATATATATATATATATATATATATATATATATATATATATATATATATATATATATTGTTGTTATTATTATTATTTATTTATTTACTTATTATAACACAGTCCGTATCCCACCGAGTTAGGGTGACTTGAAAATGAATGAACACTTTCACTGTCACTCACTCTTTCACTATCTTCCCAGAGACACTCCAACAATACAGCTCAGATGCCCCTCTAGATTGCATTATCCCCACCCTGCTTTCAGAGTGCAGGCACTGTACCTACCACCTCCAGGACTCAAGTCCGCCTATCCAGTTTCCCTAAATTCCCTCATAAATTTTACCTTACTTATGTTAAATCATAAAAAAACACTTGCCTCCACTCAATCTGATCAAACACGCTCACAGGTGCCTGCTGGATGCCCAGACCCCTTTCATACAAAATCTATTATATCTTTCCTAGGACGACCCCTACCCCTCCTTACCTCCACTAGAGATTTATACTCCTACCAAGTCATCATATTTTGCTCCATCTTCTCTAAATGACCAAACCACTACAATAACCCATCCACAGCCCTCTGTAATCTCGCATCTCCTTCTAATGTCAAAACTACAATTTATCTGTCTAATATTTCTATCTCACATCGCCGTCAGACACGGCATCACCACTGCCTTGGCCTCCTCCTCTCTGTAATATTTATAACCCATGCTTCACACCCACATAAACTCTGATACATTTCTCTTTTTGTCTCCATAGATAACGTTCTTTGTGTCCCCAGATGCCTCAGTGCACCATCCACTTTTTTTCCTTCTTCTGCTCTATAGTTAACTTCACCTGTCACAGACCCGTTCACTGTCCATTTCAAATGTCTGAACACTTTCATTTCCTTCATACTCCCTTCCAGTCTTCTGTCTTTCATTAACTATTTTTTTTTCGCCATTCTCCTCACCTTACTCTTTCCTATGCTGACCATTAATTTTCTTCTTGTACATATGCTCACAAATTCATCTACCAATATTTGCAACTCCTCTTCCTCTTCCAATTTGTACATATTAGATTCTTTATCTTTAAATTCTATACCTCTCCCCAACACCTTAGCAGTCGCCTCTACTATCATTTAATTAGTATTATCAATATATGAATGATAATAATAATAGTAATAATAATAATAATAATAATAATAATAATAATAATAATAATAATAATAATAATAATAATAATAATAATAATAATAATAATAATAATAATAATAATAATAATAATAATGATATTATTATTATTACGATTATTATTGTTTCATTGAAGGGGAGCGCTAAAACCGTACGGGGTCATATAGTACCTGGGAAAGTAAAGAGGCAATCAGTTACAATGCGACAAAGAGGAAGTCATGTCCAATTTCTTTGAATAAGATCCCCTGACCTGCGTCAAGAAATTAAGGGGTACATACATAAACCATACCAAGGGCGGGGTTAGAACCCGCGATCAGAGTCATAAAACTCCAGACCGACGCGCTAGCCTGGGCCAGCTGGCCAGTGGCTAGCGCGTCGGTCTGGTGCTTTATGACTTTCTGATCGTGGGTTCTAACCCCGCCCGTGGTATGGTTTGTTTGCAATCGTGTCATTACGATTTCGTGAGTTAAGGGGTACATATATTACGGAAAACACTTATGCTGACTGCGCTCAAATAATCGCCATGTAGTCTGTTCAAAGAAAGAAATAACTCAACTTTACTATGAATCACAGTGAGACAGTGTGTTGGGAACAATCGGCAGTGTATATTTGTTTGTAAAAAACTGTGTTAGTTTGTCCATATATATTTCTTATGGTGTGTATGCATGTATGCGATTGTGATTATTCGTTTGTGAGACAACGAACGATGCCTGACACTCGCAGCCTCTTCTTATTGCCAGCAGCATATCTATCATCATAATTATCAAGGACGACTTCTCGCCATTTCCCGTGCCCTGGTAGGCAACGCTCTCGCTTCACACGCTGAATATCCATGGTTTGATCCCCAGCAATGGCGGAAACATTGGGCGTGTTTCCTTACTCTTGTTGTCCCCGTTCACCTAGCAAGCAAGTAGGTACCTGGGTGTTAGTCGATTGGTGTGGGTCGCATCCTAGGGGACAAGATTTACGGACCTTAATGTAAATAAGACAGTCCTCGATGACGCACTGACTTTCTTCAGTTATCCTGGGGGGCTAACTCTCCGAGGCTAAAAATCCCAACAAAATCTTATCTCGCTCATCACTAGGAGAAAGAAGGGCAGACGCTTGTGTTACTACCCATCCTAGTCATTCTACAAACAGACACAACTATCCCTTTCCTCTTGTTCACTGTCTCCTGTTTCCACTCCGGGTAATTGGAATTGAAATAGAAACGGTCTTGTAAACTTAAAAGCACGATAGCCGATAGTGGAGAGCGGCGCTACATTGAGGCCAACTGGGAGCTCAGCGGTAAATACAAATAAAGACCAAGGACTGAGTTGAGTACTTGATTTTCATTGCCATTGTTAAAGCAGTTTCGTTTTTGTTACTTCTCTTCGTTTCCTTCTATAATTGTTATTGTTATTATTATTATTATTATTATTATTATTATTATTATTATTATTATTATTATTATTATTATTATTATTATTATTATTATTATTATTATTATTATATTTATTAACACATCGGCCTTCTCCCACCAAGGCAGAGTGGCCCGAAAAAGAAAAACTTTCATCATCATTCACTCCATCACTGTCTTGCCAGAGACATGCTTACACTACAGTTATAAAACTGCAACATTAACACCCCTCCTTCAGAGTGCAGACACTGTACTTCCCATCTCCAGGACTCAAATCCAGCCTGCCGGTTTCCCTGAATCCCTTCATAAATGTTACCTTGCTCACACTCCAACAGCACGACAAGTCCTAAAAACCATTTGTTTCCATTCGCTCCTATCTAACACTCTCACGCATGCTTGCTGGAAGTCCAAGCCCCTCGCACACAAAACCTCCTTTACCCCCTCTCTCCAACCTTTCCTATGCCGACCCCTACCCCGCCTTCCCTCCACTACAGATTTATACACTTTCGAAGTTATTTTATTTTGTCCCTTCCTCTCTAAATGTCCGAACCACCTCAACAACCCCTTCTCAGCCCTCTGGATAAAAGTTTTGGTAATCCCGCACCTCCTCCTAACCAAACTACAAATTCTCTGCATTATATTCACACCACACATTACTCTCAGACATGACATCTCCACTGCCTAAAGCTTTCTCATTGTTGCAACATTCACCACCCATGCTTCACACCCATACAAAAGCGTTGGTATAACTATACTCTCATACATTCCCCTCTTTGCTTCCATGGACAAAATTCTTTGTCTCCACAGACTCCTAAGTGGACCATTCACCTTTTCCCCTCATCATTTCTATGATTCACATCATTCTTCATTTACCCATCTGCTGACACATCCACTCCTAAACATCTGAATACATTCACCTCCTCCATACTCTCTCCCTGCAATCTGATATCTGCAACTTCTCTTCACAATCTCTCAAAAGCACAGTGTCATCAGCAAAGAGCAACTGTGACAACTTGCACTTTGTGTTCGATTCTTTATCTTTTAACCCCACACCTCTTGCCAACACCCGAGCATTCACTTCTCTTACAATCCCATCTCTAAATATATTGAACATCCATTGTGACATCACACAACATGACTCACGAAATCGTAATGACACGATTGCAAACAAACCATACCACGGGTGGGGTTAGAACCCGCGATCAGAGAGTCTCAAAACTCCAGACCAACGAGTTAGCCACTGGGACAGCTACCTTCAATAAGATTCATCCAACTAGGATGAATCTTATTTTTTTTCCTGATCGGCTTCAAACCTTCATCACTGGAGGGTTGCATTAAAACAAAACCGTCACTAACGTTAAGCTGTTTCAATTTCAATTTGCCACTTTTATTAAGCAAATTGTTTCCCATGTAATAACTAGTGAATGTCTCTTGTGATCGGCTTCAAACCCTGAATTGTGAGCTGTGTTGGTGCCAGTTTGCCATTTTATTTTAATTTTTTTTATCAAAGGATTAAAATAAATATTTTTTTCCTAAATGATTGCACATATTTTTACAAATTATATATAAATGTGAAATGCAAACTGTAAAAAATAAAAATCCCCTGATTTAAGGCGATCTTTAATTTTAACGAGGGAAGACATTCCTATTTTTCGGAACAATTTCAGGAAAATATTCGTTTGGCTTTATCACAAATTTTCTTTTATTACTGGAGAATGCCTTTTTAGACCGGCTTTAAAATTTCAACGCCAGTGTAATGCATCTTTGCCAAGATTCATGGCACTACTTGCGTGCGTGGGCGACCTGTGTATAATGCTAAGTAAGACACATAGGCATCAGTTAGGCAACTTTAATCTGAAACGTTTCGCCTACACAGTAGGTTTCTTCAGTCGAGTACAGAAAGTAAGCAGGAGCAGAAGAGATGTGAAGACGATTACATCGTCTTCACATCTCTACGTTTCGCCTATTGTGTAGACGATACGTTTCAGATTAAAGATGCCTAACTGTTGCCTATTTGTCTTACTTACCAACCTGTCGATATTATATACCATTTTGATATTCACTGAGCATAATGCTACTTAGACCATTCCCATATTTTCTTTCCGTGTTTTTCCAGGAGAAAAGTTCTTCTGATCAGCCATCTTGTTATTTTTAACCTTCAAATAGTATAGTATTATTTTACCTTATTGCACTGTTTTACCCTTGAAGAGCTCTTGATTCAAGGAACTGGATTTATCTTAACCTCCTTGAATCGAGTTAAATGCCTCCCATTCCACAGGTGCTATATGACCCCCTAAGGGTTTAGCACTTTCTTCTGATTAAAATATAATAATTGTGAAGAGCATCAATCTAGAGTGGTTGACGCATCACAAGAAATGGATGGAACGTTTCATGGGTCCAGGTTGTGTAGGCGCAAATTTTGTTGGATTTTGTACAATAACTGAAAAATTCATCTTCTGGTCGGCTTCAAACGTTTAGTGTTGATGTGTTGTCCTCAAAGGAAACATTCTCTCGATGTTAGGTTGTGTAATTTATCATGTGCCAATTTTTATCTATCAAATTGATGTTTGTGGTATAAGTGGAGAATGTTTCTTCTGATCTGAAGTCTCTATAATATATGTTGTACAAGAATGGTATACAATACAGACAATATGAAAATAAGACACATGTGCAACATCTGGGTATCTTTATTGTAGACGTTTCGCCATCCAGTGGCTTTATCAATACAAAATTCTAGGACATTATTTGAAGAGAGTAGAACTATATACAAAAGATGAGGTAATCAGTCCCTCGGACTTGGAGTTGGTGTGAACAGCACCGTAGGTCTGGAGATTCTGAAGAACAGGTAAGGAGACTTGACCTTAAATAGGCGTCAGCTGATAGGGACGGGTAGCAGACGAGGGCATAGTCACTGGTAGGCGGAGTTCCCCAGTGGAAGTAGGTCATACCCAAAGAGATGGGTTAGTTGTAGTAGTAGTCGTAGCCGTGAAGAAGGTTATGTACATGTGCTCAGAATCAAGATTCCATGATAATGTATGTGTTCCTTCAAGACCATTCCTAAACATCTGTACGATTTCATGTGTAAAATAGTATGAAATTTTTATTTCCTCAATATAACGTAATTTTTTTCTTAAAAGCTGGTCGATTTTATTTAGAAAAAAAGTTTGGATTAATTTCATCCTGCGTAGGTCACAGTTCTTTTTTTTTTTTTTAAATAAATGGAAAAAATGAAATACTGATTTTCCTACGATACTTTCTTGGTGTCGCATCTGATTACATACTAGCCTTCCATGATCGTAACGCGATAATACAACTTCTGAGCCTAGAAAAATAGTCCAGAGAACCGACAAGTTCATAAATTAGACACATGTGCAACACTTGGGTATCTTGGGTATCAATCTTGATGGATTGATGGACTGATTAAATCGATTCAAAGCTGAGGGACCGATTACCTCAAACTCCCTTTGTTCTTCACCATTCTCCTTTGTATTGGACTGATGAAGCCACTGTGTGGCGAAACGTTTCCTCAATAAAGATACCCAAGTGTTGCACATGTCTACTTTATGAACTTCTGAACGGTTTCAGGCTTAATGTCCTTCTTTATTTTAGGATATTGGTCTTCTTTAAGGTTTTGAATTACATTTATATGGTATATATCCTAATTATTTTTTTATTGGAGACATTTAGATGTTAGTTTCCATATGAGGACTTGTGAATTTCCTTCAAATCCTCTACACTAATATATAACTGCATTATCATCTTTTGCCGCATTGAGTCAGAAGGGACTGGAATTATGAAACACGGGGATACCTTACTGGGATCGCACAGTGACCGAAATAAATCTATGTAGAAATAAATACATGTAGAAGCTCTGTGTACAATTTATGTGCTTTTGTCACTAATGTGAGCAGTACGCCCTTTTGATGTTGACACATGAGCGGCTCCCCTCCGCCGTATTACCCTTCCTGATCTCCACTTATGCAGGTCTTTGAAGGGGCGCGAAATTAAGGGGAATTTAAACTAGATATAAGTGATATTAAATGAATTTTAGGTTGATTATATAAGGAATACTTATAATCTGAAATCGGAGTGTTTCAGTCCTCCTGAACTGACATGAGCTGGCGCGCAAAGACATACCGTAAGCGTTGTAGCGTCCTAGAGTCTTCATCCCGGAAATGTGTGGTTCCAACATAAGCTATTAGTGTTAAGTAAAAGGACACAGATACAACTAATGTGACATTTTATTGTGGCAACGTTTCGCTCTCCAGGAGCTTTGTCAAGTCGTTACAAACAATACATGGTCACAGAGGGTATATATAGGCTCAGAGTAAGGTGTAATAGTAGTGGTGGTAGTAGTAGTAGTGATATAAGTTGTAGTAGTAATACAATGAGGTAGAACAATCAACTTGCACATGAGTAAAAGGTGAAAAAAAAAACAATTACTTAGGTAGCGCAAAAATATAGGTTAGACAAATATTTCTATTGGAGGTAGCATTAGAGAAGACCTGTATCAGTGTTCCACATCTGTGATGTGCTTGTGTAGTGTTAGCAGGAGAGACTATGTGATGGTAGGGTTTACTGTTCTCAGGAGGATTCTTGTGACTGTAGGTACAATACTCTGTAACTCTAGCTATAATATTCAGAGATTGTAGGTACTCTATTATGTGACAATGTGCAATGCTGTGATTGTAGATACAATACTCTATTAATGTAGGAATAATACTGTAGGTACAATACTCTGTGATTGAATGTATAATACTTTGTGGCTGTAAGTACAATATTCTGTGATTGTTGGGACAATACTCTCTGACTGTAGGTATAATGCGCTGTGATTGTTTGCCCAATAATCTGAGATTGTGGGTGAAATATTGTTATCATTAGTGCTACACTCTGTGATAATAGGTACAATACTCTTTAAATGTATGTGCAGTAAACTGAGATTGTAGGTGCAATAATCTGTGATGGTAGATACAATACTCTGTGACTGTAAATTCAATGTTATAAAGATTGTAGGTGCTATATTCAGTGTTTACAAGTACAATACTTTATAACTGTAGATAGACTTCTCTGTGGTTGAAGATACAATATTCTATGCTTGTAGATACAATACTCTGTGATTGAAGATATAATACTCTGTTATTGTAGATACAATACTCTGTGGTTGCAGATACAGTATTCTGTAATTGTACATACAATATTCAGTGGTTGTAGATACAGTACTCTGTGATTGAAGATACAATGCTTTGTGGTTGTAGATACAATACTCTGTGGTTGTAGATACAGTACTCCGTGGTGGTAGATTAAGACTCTATGGTTGTGTATACAAATATTTTTTGGTTGTAGATACAATGTTGTGTGATTGTAGATACAATACTCTGTTGTTGTATATACAATACTCTGTGGTTGCAGTTACAGTACTCTGTGATTGTAGATACAATACTCAGTGGTTGTAAATACAAGACTCTGTGGTTGTGCATATAATACTCTTTGGTTGTAGATACAGTACTCTGTGGTTGTAGGTCTTATTACATCTGCACTTCCTTGGGTTATACTCTGGCTGATACTACTAAACGCTGGTACTAAAGTACAGTACATCCCAGTCGATTACAATGTTTCAGTGTGGATGAAGTATCAGTACGTGGCTTCTGTGCCGTTACACAAACACAATACACTCATAGGAAAACAACTCCCACAAGACCTAAAACAATATCAACACACTAATATAATTCCTTGATAATGCTATATCCCTCCAAGCGGATATAGTACCCCCTAAGCGGATATAACATTCTCCAAGCAGATGTATCATCCTTCAAGCGGATATAGCATCCTTCAAGCTAATATAGCACCCTCCAAGAGAATATAGCCCCCTCCAAGAGAATATAGCCCCCTCCAAGAGAATATAGCACCCTCCAAGAGAATATAGCCCCCTCCAAGAGAATATAGCACCCTCCAAGAGAATATAGCACCCTCCAAGAGAATATAGCACCCTCCAAGAGAATATAGCACCCTCCAAGAGGATACAATACCCCTCAATGCAAAATTCTGGACGCCTAAGAGGAATCTTTGTGCCTTCTCCCACGGCGATGTTTATTGCAAATACTGTTGGTCCAGCAAGGTAAAAGACGGATTCCTTTGTTACTGGTGAAGGTCTTTGGATGGAAAAAGTTAGAGTTTCCCCTCGGCTTTCTTGAATCAAACCTAATTACCTTACATTCCCCTTTTCTTAATACCTTAACCCTGTCTTAATATTTACTGTGACACGATGTTAATTAAGTCAATGACGTCATAATATCATTAGTTAATTATTAGCTATTGTAGAAGTGACCTTTTTTCCTTAAAGAAACTGAAAAGATCCGTATTGTCTGGGACCTTGTCTGTCCTGCCTTAACGTGACGCATATCGAGTTCAATATTATATTTTATTGAGTCTAAAATAAACAGATGTTTATTCAAGAATGCAAAGAAGTGCCACTGCGAGTCATAGAAGGATATTTCTAGCCACAGTGACATTCCCTGCCACAGTGACATTCCCTGCCACAGTGACATTCCCTGCCACAGTGACATTCCTTGCCACAGTGACATTCCCTGCCACAGTGATATTCCTTGCCACAGTGACATTCCTTGCCACAGTGACATTCCCTGCCACAGTGACATTCCCTGCCACAGTGACATTCCCTGCCTCAGTAAAATTCCCTGCCACAGTAGCAGTCCCTGCCACAGTGACATTCCCTGCCACAGTGACATTCCTTGCCCGAGTGACATTCCCTGCCACAGTGATATTCCTTGCCACAGTGACATTCCTTGCTACAGTGACATTCCCTGCCACAGTGACATTCCTTGCTACAGTGACATTCCCTGCCACAGTGACATTCCCTGCCACAGTGACATTCCCTGCCACAGTGACATTCCTTGCTACAGTGACATTCCCTGCCACAGTGACATTCCCTGCCAGAGTGACATTCCCTGCCACAGTGATATTCCTTGCCACAGTGACATTCCTTGCTACAGTGACATTCCCTGCCACAGTGACATTCCCTGCCACAGTGACATTCCCTGCCACAGTGACATTCCTTGCCACAGTGACATTCCTTGCCACAGTGACATTCCTTGCCACAGTGACATTTCTTGCCACAGTGACATTCCTTGCTACAGTGACATTCCCTGCCACAGTGACATTCCCTGCCACAGTGACATTCCTTGTCACAGTGACATTCCTTGCCACAGTGATATTCCTTGCCACAGTGACATTCCTTGATACAGTGACATTCCCTGCCACAGTGACATTCCCTGCCACAGTGACATTCCTTGCTACAGTGACATTCCCTGCCACAGTGACATTCCCTGCCACAGTGATATTCCTTGCCACAGTGACATTCCCTGCCACAGTGACATTCCCTGCCACAGTGACATTCCCTGCCACAGTAACATTCCCTGCCACAGTAACAGTCCCTGTCACAGTGATGGTAGTAATGGTAGCACTAGTCGTTGCTGCAGTAATGGTAGTGGTAAACAGTATCAGTGGAGGTTTTAGTTGATTTCTATTGGCAGTAAATATTCCAAGTTTCTGCGTTACCAAACAGCTTCAGCTGTCACCACTAACTCCACAAATGGCTACAATGAAAGACGAAGAATTTCAAAATACTTTTTTTCTGCGTGTCTACTAAGTTGGGGCTCAAAATTCGCGTGCGCAAATTAAAAAAGTTTTCGAAGCAAACCAACAGGAGTGGGGAAGGGAGAAGGGTGGGAATGGACATGGGAAGGATGGAAATAGGTGGAAAAAAAATAAAAATAAAATGAAGGGAAAGGAATAACTGAAACTGTTATTGTTTTTACTTGGTATTTAGTTAAAGTCGTATTATTATTTTTTTATATAAGAGAATATATGAAATATACTTGCTACCTCAGTCACTTTTTGCCATTTACTCGCTTCCAGCTGGCAATCATTTTTTTCCTGACTCATAGTCATTTACCCGTGTTACGTGGGCGTATATTTTTTTTTTCATAGGTCAAAGTCGCTTTCGCTCCTTAACAGTGCTGGGTGACCTTTTATTTCTCACTGAGTCATTTAATCGCATTAAAAAGGAGTTTACTTTTCTGGGGCGAATCATAGTCACTTTTTGCCATTTTCCTGTGCTTGGCAGGCATTTATTTTTGGTTAAGTAGTAGTCACTTACCACTTACCTGCGCCTTATGGGCATTTGTTATCTCAGTACGTCATAGTACACAGCACTTCAAGTACTCAACTGAGACACCAAAGTGTTTGCGGGCTGCTATAGGTAACCGTTGTTTACCAAGCACAGGTACACCATGCCTATACAAGATGGAGACCAACTACTTCATTTTATCCTCTTTTACCCAGGCCCTCTGCTCTTCAAGGATTGTCAAGCTTTTTTAATATATCTTTTAAAGCCAGTATAAAGGAAGATAAACACGAAAAGGCTGGTCTTCGTCTCGTATTGCCGAGATTGGGAAACAACATTAGCTATGGCTGACTGGTCGGACTTATGTGCTGTCTTTGTTAAGGAGTCAAACGCTGTGAATTTGTCTCTATCTGCATAGGATGTTGGTTTGAGATAAATTAAGTGTGTGTATGTGTGTGTGTGTGTGTGTGTACTCACCCGTTTGTGACTGCAGGGGTTGATTCACAGCACCTGGCTCCGCCTCTTCACTGGTCGCCACTAGGTCCACTCTCTCCCTGCTCCATGAGCTTTATCATACCTCTTGTTAAAGCTATGTATGGTACCTGCCTCCACTACTTCACTTTCCAGACTATTCAACTTCCTGACAGCTCTATGGCTGAAGAAATACTTCCTAACATCCCTGTGATTCATCTGAGTCTTCAACTTCCAACTGTGACCCCTTGTTGCTGTGTCCCATCTCTGGAACATCCTGTCTCTGTCCACCTTAACAATTACTCTCAGTATTTTATATGTCGTTATCATGTTGTCCCTGTCCCACCTGTCCTCCAGTGTCGTCAGGTCGAGTTATCTTAACCTCTCCCCATAGGATATGTCCTTTAGCTCCGGAACAAGTCTTTTGTAAACCTCTGCATTTTCTCTAGTTTCCTGACGTGCTTTGCCAGGTGAGGGGTTTCAAACTGGAGCTTCACACTGTAATATGAGCCTGACGGTGTAATGGGTCCGGAACGACTCCTTACTGACATGTCGGAATGCTATTCTTAGGTTCGCAAGCCCATATGATGCAGCAGTTGTTTGGTTGATGTGCGCCTCAGATGTGCTCGGTATTATACACGCTTCAAGAGGTTCGTAGTCTTTGGCCCCCTAGACTGTACTCTGTATGCAGTCTTCTTTGCCTTTCCCCTATCTTCATGACTTTGCACTTGGGGGTTGAACTCCAGAAATCAGGTACTGGACCAGGCCTGCAGCCTGTCCGGATCGATCTGAAGTCCTGCCGTATCCTCCTTCGACTGAATTCTCCTCATTAACTTCACATCGTCTGCAAACAGGGACACTTCTGAGTCTATTTCTTCTGTCAAGTCATTCACATATACCAGGAACAGGACCGGTCCTAGAACTGACCCCTGTGGAACCCCGCTCGTCAAAGGCGCCCACTCTGACACCTCATCACGTACCATGACTCGCTGCTGCCTTCTCGCCAGAACTGTGTCAAAAGCCTTCTTACAGTCCAAGAAAATGCAATCTACCCACCCCTCTCTTTTTGTCTTACTGCTGTCACCTTGTCATAGAACTCTAGTAAGTTTGTGATACAGGATTTCCCGTCTCTGAATCCGTGCTGGTTGTCGTTTATACGCTCATTCCTTTCTAAGTGGTCCACCACTTTTCAACTCATACTTTTCTCCATGACTTTGCATATAATAAATGTCAGTGACACTGGTCTGTAGTTTAATGCTACTTGTCTGTCCCCTTTTTTTGAAAATTGGGACTACATTTGCTGTCTTCCATACCTCAGGTAGTCGCCCTGTTTCGATAGGTGTGTTGAAGATTGTTGTTAGTGGTACACATAGCGCCTCTGCTCCCTCTCTCAGGACCCATGGAGAAATGTTATCTGGCCCCATCGCCTTTGAGATAACTAGTTCGCTTAGCAGCCTCTTCACATCCTTTTCCTCAGCTGTTCCTATAGTGTCCAGCACTTGTTGGTGTACCCCACCTCTCCGTCTTTCTGGAGTCCTTTCTGTCTCCACTCTGAATACTTCTTTTCATCTCATGTTGAGCTCCTCACAAACTTCAAGGTCATTTCTTATAAACTCCCCTCCTTCTTACTTCATTGTGATTACCTGTTGTTTTCTTCCTGATGTGGCTTCACAACAGCTTCGGGACAGAATTTGCTATCGCTGCTATGTCATTATCGTATTGTCAATGGGCCTCCCTTCTTATTTGTTCATATTAATTTCTTTCTCTTCGACTACTCTTCTTGTTCTCCTTGGTCCTTTGCCTTCTATACTACTTCAATTCTCTAGCCTATCTACATCTTTGGGTGAACCAAGGGCTCGTCCTAACCTTCTCATTATGTCTGTTGCCCTTGAGTACAAACCTCTCTTCCGCTTCTTTGCATATTATTGTCAGATATTCCATCATCTCATTTACTGTTTTCCCTGCCAGTTCTCTGTCCCACTGGACCTCGTGCAGGAAGTTCCTCATGCTTGTGTAGTCTCCTCTCTTGTAGTTTGGCTTCATTTTTCCTGCCCTTCCTGCCTCCCTCTCCACTTGTAACTCTACTTTGCATTCGAAGCTTAGAACCACCTGATCACTAACTCCGAGGGGCCTTTCATATGTAATGTCCACAATATCTGCACTGCTCAAGGTGAATACTAGGTCCAGTCCTGCTGGTTCCTTCTCTCTCCTCTCTCTGGTAGTGTCCCTAACGTGTTGATGCATGAAGTTTTCCAGTACCACCTCCAACATCATAGCTTTCCACGTTTCTGGGCCCCCATGTGGCTCCAGGTTTTCCCAGTCAATTTCTTTGTGATTGAAGTCAACCACAACCAGTAGCTTTCTCCAGCCCGCATGGGCCCTTCTGGCCACTTCATCCACTGTATGAACTATCTCTCTGTTACTCTCATCATAATATTGTCTTGGCTTCCTGCTGTTCTGTGGTTGATTATACATCACTGCACTCACCACCTTGGGACCTCCAGTCTGAAGTGTTCCTGTTATGTACTCCCTTACTTCTCCTCTTTTCCCTTTCTCCAACTCCTCGAAATCCCATTAGTTTTTGATGAGCAGTCTCATTCTTCCCCTCCCCCTGTTCCCTCGGTCTTTCCTCAGGATCTGATATCCAGTTGGAAAGATGACATTTGTTATCATTCCTGAGAGCTTGGTTTCTGTGAGAGTTATGATGTCTGGTGACGCCTCTGTGATTCTTTTGTGCCACTCCTCCCATTTATTCGTTATACCATCAACGTT
>WNWK01004380.1:37500-42500 GCA_009830355.1 Cherax destructor | reverse complement strand
GCTGGATAACTAAAATGTTCATAGCAAGTAATGCCAAGCTCGTAATGATAGTCTACAAATCATTTGTTCTCTCTAGCATTGAATGGATGTATGATAGTAGGGATAATTCAGTAATGGTCCCAGATTTTCGCTTAGCAGATTATAATGGACTTAGAGAACACTTATCAACTGTGGACTGGGGTGAAGAAGAGAGGTATCAATATGACAGTTTTCTTAACACTATACAGGCTGCCCAAAGAACATTTATCCCATATAAAGAAATTAGATCAAGTAGAAATGACCCAAAATGGATGAATAATAGGCTCAAATATCTTTTAGGGCAGAAGAAAGGAATTTATAGGCGCATAAAAAGAGGTGAGGGTCATCTTATAAATCAGTATACTGACATTAAGAGGGACGTTAAAAAGGGAATAAGAAAAGCTAAACGGGACTATGAAATTAAAGTTGCTAGGGATTCAAAACTAACCCAAAAAGTTTTTCCAGGTTTATAGAACAAAAGTTAGGGATAAGATAGGTCCCCTTAAAAATAACTTTGGGCATCTTACTGACAAGGAGAATGATATGTGCTCTATTTTTAATAATTATTTTCTCTCGGTTTTCACACAGGAAGACATTAATAATATCCCAGTAATTAATTTTTACAGAGGCCCAGAAGAAGATAAATTATGTAATATCACAGTCACTGGCGAGGTGATTATGAAACAGCTGGACCGACTGAAACAAAATAAGTCGCCGGGTCCTGATGAGCTTTTGCAAGGGTTCTTAAGGAATGCAAAATGGAACTCTGTGAACCAATATCTAACATTTTTAATTTATCTCTTCAAACAGGTGTAGTGTCTGATATGTGGAAGATGGCTAATGTAATTCCTATTTTTAAAGCAGGGGACAAGTCACTACCGTCAAACTACCGCCCAATAAGCCTGACCTCAATTGTAGGCAAATTACTAGAGTCAATTATAGCTGATATTATTAGAAGCCATCTAGATAACCATAATTTGATTAATGATACCCAGCATGGATTCACGAGGGGCCGTTCCTGCCTATCTAATTTATTAACCTTCTTCAGTAAAGCTTTTGAGGCTGTTGATCACGATAAAGAATTCGATATTGTTTATTTAGACTTTAGTAAGGCTTTTGATAGAGTACCGCACCAGAGACTGTTAAAGAAAGTGGCAGCTCATGGCATTGGGGGAAAAGTGCTGTCATGGATCGAGTCATGGCTCACCAATAGGAAGCAGAGAGTGTGCATAAATGGGGTTAAATCCGAATGGGGACTTGTAACAAGTGGTGTTCCACAGGGATCAGTCTTAGGCCCATTGTTATTTATAATATATATCAATGACCTTGATGAGGGAATTACTAGTGATATGAGCAAATTCGCCGACGACACGAAGATAGGTAGGATAATTGATTCAAACATAGATGTCATAGAACTTCAGGAAGATTTAGACAAACTTAATTCGTGGTCAGAAAAGTGGCAGATGCAGTTCAATGTAGATAAATGCAAGGTTCTGAAGCTCGGAGTGTCCATAACCCAAGCACTTATAAGTTAAATAACGTAGAACTTAGCCATACAGATTGCGAGAAGGACTTGGGGGTGATGGTAAGC
Organism: Cherax destructor; assembly: GCA_009830355.1. NCBI lineage: Eukaryota > Metazoa > Arthropoda > Malacostraca > Decapoda > Parastacidae > Cherax > Cherax destructor. The sequence continues at coordinate 40,891 of WNWK01004380.1, read as the reverse complement.
AGCAACCTTAAACCAAGACAGCAATGCCTAAGCGTACGTAATAAGGCAAATAGATTACTGGGATTTATATCAAGAAGTGTTAGCAACAGAAGTCCAGAGGTTATATTACAGCTTTATACATCATTAGTAAGGCCTCACCTAGATTACGCAGCTCAGTTCTGGTCTCCATATTACAGAATGGACATAAATTCGTTAGAAAACATTCAGCGTAGAATGACTAAATTAATACATAGCATTAGAAATCTTCCTTACGAAGAAAGATTGAAGACCCTAAAATTACATTCACTTGTAAGACGTAGAATGAGGGAGACATGATCGAGGTATACAAGTGGAAAATGGGTATTAACAAAAGGGATATAAATAAGGTCTTGAGGATATCTCTCCAAGAGAGAACCCGCAATAATGGATTCAAGTTAGATAAGTTTAGATTTAGAAAGGATATAGGAAAGTATTGGTTTGGAAATAGGGTAGTTGATGAGTGGAACAGTCTGCCTAGTAGGGTTATTGAAGCTAGGACCTTGGGTAGTTTCAAATTTAGGTTGGATAAATCCATGAGTGAGAGGGGTTGGATTTGAGTGGGACTCGCGCATGAGTGGGTAGAATTGTCAAAGCTTGTTTCTTGGGTAGCATTGAAAATTGGGTTGAGCAAATGTTCTGTTGGTGGGACGGATTGTGAAGGACCTGCCTAGTATGGGCCAACAGGCCTGCTGCAGTGTTCCTCCTTTCTTATGTTCTTATGTTCTTAGTCTGGGTTATGCTGTATTTTAACGGCCTCCTTCAATGCATGCAAAATTGCAGAGATAAAGAACGTAAAGTGAACCTTCACTGATCGTATAAATTCATTCAAGTACCTAAATAAATGAGATAAAAAAATATATATATATATATATATATATATATATATATATATATATATATATATATATATATATATATATATATATATATATATATATGCAAAAAGATCACAGTAAACAGGTGATATCAAAATATGCAAGACAACCACTATGAAAAATATAGAGGAATTCGAAGCGCTTTCGTGACTCACATTATCAAGGAACTATAACAGGAAAACATGACAAGAAGGCTTATATAAGGGGCGAGACTACACCTCACTAATCTTAATTCTTGGGAAGAGTTTCAGGTCCTTTCTTATGTTCCTCTTCACAGAGTCATGAGATGTTACGCTACTGTGAGGTGTAGTCTTTGTTAGTGTGATGTGACTGTGAGGTGTAGTCTCGCCCCTTATATAAGCCTTCTTGTCATGTTTTCCTGTTATAGTTCCTTGATAATGTGAGTAGTCACGAAAGCGCTTGGAATTCCTCTATATTTTTCATAGTGGTTGTCTTGCATATATATATATATATATATATATATATATATATATATATATATATATATATATATATATATATATATATATATATATATATATATATATATATATATATATATTTTATTATTTTTTTATTAACACATCGGCCGATTCCCACCAAGGCAGGGTGGCCCGAAAAGAAAAACTTTCATCATCATTCACTCCATCACTGTCTTGCCAGAAGGGTGCTTTACACTACAGTTATAAAACTGCAACATTAACACCCCTCCTTCAGAGTGCCGGCACTGTACTTCCCATCTCCAGAACTCAAGTCCGGCCTGCCGGTTTCCTGAATCCCTTCATAAATGTTACTTTGCTCACACTCCAACAGCACGTCAAGTATTAAAACCATATGCCTCCATTCACTCCTATCAAATACGCTCACACATGCTTGCTGGAAGTCCAAGCCCCTCGCACACAAAACTTCCTTTACCCCTCCCTCCAACCTTTCCTAGGCCGACCCCTACCCCGCCTTCCCTCCACTACAGATTTATACACTCTCGAAGTCACTCTGTCTCGTTCCATTCTCTCTACATGTCCAAACCACCTCAACAACCCCTCCTCAGCTCTCTGGACAATCGTTTTGGTAATCCCGCACCTCCTCCTAATTTCCAAACTCCGAATTCTCTGCATTATATTCACACCACACATTGACCTCAGACATGACATCTCCACTGCCTCCAGCCTTCTCCTCGTTGCAACATTCATCACCCATGCTTCACACCCATATAAGAGCGTTGGTATAACTATACTCTCATACATTCCCTCTTTACTTCCATGGACAAGGTTCTTTGTCTCCACAGACTCGAAGTGCTCCACTCACCCTTTTCCCCTCATCAATTCTATGATTCACCTCATCCTTCATAGACCCATCCGCCGACATGTCCACTCCCAAATATCTGAATACATTCACCTCCTCCATACTCTCTCCCTCCAATCTGATATCTAATCTTTCGTCACCTATTCTTTTTGTTATCCTCATCACCTTACTCTTTCCTATATTCACTTTCAATTTTCTTCTTTTACACACCCTACCAAATTCATCCACCAACCTCTGCAGCTTCTCTTCAGAATCTCCCAAAGCACAGTGTCATCAGCAAAAACAACTGTGACAACTCCCACTTTGTATTTGCTTCTTTATCTTTTAGCCCAACACCTCTTGCCAAGACCCTCGCATTCACTTCTCTTACAACCCCATCTATAAATATATTGAACAACAATGGTGACATCACACATCCTTGTCTAAGGCCCACTTTTACTGGGAAATAGTCCCCTTCCCTCCTACACACTCTAACCTGAGCCTCACTATCCTCATAAAAACTCTTCACTGCTTTCAGTAACCTTCCTCCTATTCCATACACCTGCAACATCTGCCACATTGCCCCCCTATCTACCCTATCATACGCCTTTTCCAAATCCATAAATGCCACAAAAACATCTTTACCCTTATCCAAATACTGTTCACCTATATGTTTCACTGTAAACACTTGGTCTACACACCCCTACCTTTCCTAAAGCCCCTTGTTCATCTGCTATCCTGCTTTCTGTTTTACTCTTAATTCTTTCAATAATAACTCTACCATACACTTTACCAGGTACACTCAACAGACTTATTCCCTATAATTTTTGCACTCTCTTTTGTCCCCTTTGCCTTTATACAAAGGAACAATACACGCTCTCTGCCAATCCCTAGGTACCTTACCCTCTTCCATACATTTATTAAATAATAGCACCAACCACTCCAAAATTATATCCCCACCTGCTTTTAACATTTCTATCTTTATCCCATCAATCCCAGCTGCCTTACCCCCTTTCATTCTACCCACTGCCTCACGAACTTCCCCTACACCCACAACTGGCTCTTCCACACTCCTACAAGATGTTATTCCTCCTTGCCCTACACACGAAATCACAGCTTCCCTGTCTTCATCAACATTTAACAAATCCTCAAAATATTCTCTCCATCTTCCCGATACCTCTAACTCTCCATTTAATAACTCTCCTCTCCTATTTTTA
>WNWK01004380.1:0-32500 GCA_009830355.1 Cherax destructor | reverse complement strand
AAACATACAATTTGGACCCGAAAGAATAGTACTTAGTTAAGATGCTATCAATCATGTAAATTTATTAAAAAATAAACTCCGAACCCGAGCAGCTGATTCACATAACAGCTGGTCCGTAAAAACAGCTGATCCATAAAAAAGCTGATTCATAAAGCTGACGATTCAGTAACAGCTGATTCATAGAACATCTTACTAATAAAACAACTGATCCATAAAAAACAGTTGAGTCATAAAACGGCAGATTCATAAAACAACCAATTTAAAACAGCTGGTTCAAAAAAACAATTACCTTATGAATGAAAAATGTTTTCCTGGCGGGTCGTCTGGGTGATGGAACGACAAGGAGATTAATGACCTAACTAAAGCGTCAACAAGGGAAGGCAGGCCCAGAGCTGAGACACGCCCACACGTTGTGAATGGGATGTGTTTATTGCAGGCAAACATGGCAGAACGCGACGCCTTGCGCGACTTTTTGAGATGCCACGTGCACATCCGTCAACAACCCAGCCATTACAGAACATCAAAGGGCTTTATTTTTTAACCCAGGTAAAGAAAAGAAAGGTTAAGAAACACCAGAGAAAGGGAGAGAGAGAGAGAGAGAGAGAGAGAGAGAGAGAGAGAGAGAGAGAGAGAGAGAGAGAGAGAGAGAGAGGGGGAGGGGTGAAAGCACACAGCCTGAGGCATTTAACTTTAATTAGAGAAACTGAGGGGGCTGGGAGGAGACCAGGTCAGGCGCTCGAACCGGGACACCAAGAACTAGTAGTTTGAAGGTCGTGGTAATTACAGCTTGAAGAGAGGCTTAACGACCCTCCACTGGATGAGTGGGGCCACTAGGGGATATGTGGGGGGAATGGAGAGTGGGTGTGGGGAGTAGGTAGGAGAACAGGGTAAACCAGCAGAGAGATGAGGTAGCCAGGAATGGATTAAGGGCCGAAATTAGGTGGGTGGCGTGGAAAATAAGTGAGATGGAGAGTGAGAAAGACTAGAGTAAGAGGAAAGGAAGAGGGAAAGAGGGGTACAGCGAAGAGGGATGAAACGATAATCAAGAGAAAGAAGGGACAGTAAGAGGTGTATCAAGATATATACATCCATTGGGATCTGATGACGAAAATAAACAAAGCAAGTGGTGAAGGGAGAGGGTAAGAAAAAAACAAAGGTAGAAATGGAATGATGGAAGATAAAGTAATTACTTAGTGAATTTAAGAAGAAAGGGGAGGCGAGGAAGGAGGGAAAGGAAAAAGGAGAAGGAAAAGATGAAAGGGAGAGTGAGGGAGATGATAAGGAAGAGAGGAAAGTGGAAGCGATAGGCAACGGAGAGAGAAATGAGAGAGAACGAAAATGGTAAATAAGAGATACTTTTCTTTTGCGTTTAAAGCCAAAGCGAAGCTGCTTCCAGCAAGCTGGTGTTCACACAGACGATGATCAAATTAAATGCAAAGTTTATGGTCAGCCTTATGGTCACTTTCTTCGACACCCTGAACAATGATTCTCCGCCTGTTGAGGAATATAGATGGAGACGCAGCAATAACCTGTGCCATTTATTAAAGTTTGTTATTGAAAATATAATACCGGATATTTTCAATAAGTGTCCTAAATGTGCTTCTAAGAGAAGATTATATATATATATTTTTTTTTTTTTTTTATTAACACATCGGCCGATTCCCACCAAGGCAGGGTGGCCCGAAAAAGAAAAACTTTCATCATCATTCACTCCATCACTGTCTTGCCAGAGGGGTGCTTTACACTACAGTTATAAAACTGCAACATTAACACCCCTCCTTCAGAGTGCAGACACTGTACTTCCCATCTCCAGGACTCAAGTCCGGCCTGCCGGTTTCCCTGAATCCCTTCATAAATGTTACTTTGCTCACACTCCAACATCACGTCAAGTATTAAAAACCATTTGTCTCCATTCAGTCCTATCAAATACGCTCACACACGCTTCCTGGAAGTCCAAGCCCCTCGCACACAAAACTTCCTTTACTCCCTCCCTCCAACCTTTCCTAGACCGACCCCTACCCCGCCTTCCCTCCACTACAGATTTATACACTCTCGAAGTCACTCTGTCTCGTTCCATTCTCTCTACATGTCCAAACCACCTCAACAACCCCTCCTCAGCTCTCTGGACAATCGTTTTGGTAATCCCGCACCTCCTCCTAATTTCCAAACTCCGAATTCTCTGCATTATATTCACACCACACATTGACCTCAGACACGACATCTCCACTGCCTCCAGCCTTCTCCTCGTTGCAACATTCATCACCCATGCTTCACACCCATATAAGAGTGTTGGTATAACTATACTCTCATACATTCCCCTCTTTACTTCCATGGACAAAGTTCTTTGTCTCCACAGACTCCGAAGTGCTCCACTCACCCTTTTCCCCTCATCAATTCTATGATTCACCTCATCCTTCATAGACCCATCTGCTGACATGTCCACTCCCAAATATCTGAATACATTCACCTCCTCCATACTCTCTCCCTCCAATCTGATATCCAATCTTTCGTCACCTATTCTTTTTGTTATCCTCATCACCTTATTCTTTCCTATATTCACTTTCAATTTTCTTCTTTTACACACCCTACCAAATTCATCCACCAACCTCTGCAACTTCTCTTCAGAATCTCCCAAAAGCACAGTGTCATCAGCAAAAAGCAACTGTTACAACTCCCACTTTGTATTTGCGTCTTTATCTTTTAGCCCCACACCTCTTGCCAAGACCCTCGCATTCACTTCTCTTAAAACCCCATCTATAAATATATTGAACAACCACGGTGACATCACACATACTTGTGTAAGGCCCACTTTTACTGGGAAATAGTCCCCCTCCCTCCTACACACTCTAACCTGAGCCTCACTATCCTCATAAAAACTCTTCACTGCTTTCAGTAACCTACCTCCTATTCCATACACCTGCAATATCTGCCACATTGCCCCCCTATCTACCCTATCATATGCCTTTTCCAAATCCATAAATGCCACAAAAACATCTTTACTCTTATCCAAATACTGTTAAACATGTATCTCTCACACCTCATGTACTGTATATGCCATCTTTATATCAACAATGTATCTCTTAAATCATATATATTTATATATATATATATATATATATATATATATATATATATATATATATATATATATATATATATATATATATATATATATATATATATATATATATATTTATATATATATATATAAAGATTCAAGAGATACATTGTTAATATAAAGATGGCATATACAGTACATGAGGTGTGAGAGATACATGTTTAGTACACATGAAATGTGCTTCTCTTGCCTCGTCTTCCTATTCCTCTGAAGATATGTATGTAAGCACATGAATGCGCTAAGGTTTTATTTCCTATTTTCACTGTGGCATTTTTCATTTTTACAATCACGCATTTTATTGTGATTTCTTTCACATAACCACTTGCTCTTGCATTATGATCCGAAAGACGAATATGGGATACACAATAAACTAGCTGCATCTTGGGAAAATTCTAAAAATGCAAGTAGAGATGCTGGTAGAGTGCTCGACTCGTATCAAAAATGATTACTTCCTATTCCCCAGGAAATGTTTGGCTACTAAAGTTTAGTTCGTTGATAAGCCTTTCTTAAAAAAAATCTATACAATTATGTATTTGTATAAGAAAGATAAAGAAGCTATAACCATATGTTAGCCAGAGACCATTTCAGAACATATTTCAGAAGCCAGTCAATCCGGAAATGACTGATCGCTGATGAAGTGACGTCTCTGAGATAAATACGGCTAGACTGACACTGCTGAAGACTGGCCCGTCGTGTGCAGACTCCTGCCTGTTCGTGAAGCTGACTGCAGGACTTTGATCAAATTGGCTTTGTACGCTTCATTAAGGCTTCCAACACCTTTCTCCGATGTTAAAGATTAGGCTGAAAATTTAAAAAAAAAAAGATTTAGCGAGTCAAAGAGAGAGTTAAGTCGCCTTTCATAGTCCACTAACCTGTCATGAAGTCGGATGAGGTAGAGTAATAAGAAGGTTTCTATAGGCCATTATCATTTATATTTTCTCTGAAGTAAAAAGAAATCTACTTTCGTTTTACCCAGGTTGTTATGGCTGCAAGTTGAGTGATGTGCTCTAAGGGAAGCTGGCGTTACCTTTCATAATTATACTTTACAATACAGTACTCTGAAAAAGGCATTGGATTCTGGGATGAGCTGATATAAGTGTGTGTGTGTGTGTGTGAGAGAGAGAGAGAGAGAGAGAGAGAGAGAGAGAGAGAGAGAGAGAGAGAGAGAGAGAGAGAGAGAGAGAGAGAGAGAGAGCAACATTCCCTCATTACCAACATACAAATCGCTACGCTGTCCTCCCCTGTCTCATTATTTACCTTCACATAACGCATGTCACGATCATTCTGCTGCTTCACCCTCAAAATCCTCCACTCTCCATCACCTGGTCTTTTCGTTTTCCACCTACTCTTACTTTCCATCTCTTCTCTTCCTTCTACTCTTCATTTCTTCGCCTCGTTCTTCCTCCTCCTCCTCCTCTCATTTTCATCGTGTAGTCGTCCTACACCTCCCACATTGTTCTCTTCTCTTCCTCCACCTCCTCCTCCTCCTCCTCCTAGACCCTTCTTCAGCCATCATAAGCTCCGCTACCCTCGCTGGCCTGATTGTCACCACCCTCGCCCCTAACTACCTGCTTTATAGCGCAGAATAATGTTATGTTCCTTTATGTCCCACCTAATGTGAGTTTATAAAGGGAGGCTTTATTTAGTGATTACAAAGAAAATGGGACGATGGAAGGAATCTGGAGCAAGTGGGGGACTACCACTATCATTACTACCACAACTGCTATCATTACTATCATTGCTACTACCATCACCACAACTGCTGCCATCACCTCAGTTACTACTATCACCACAACTACCACCATCATGACTACTACTACCATCATTACAACTACTATCACCACAACTACTACCATCACAAAAACTACAGTCATTACCACAACTACCATCACTACAACTACTACTATCACTACAACTACTACCATCACTACAACTACTATTACTATCACCACAAATACTACCATCATAACTACCATCACCACAATTAAAACCTTCATCTTTACTACCATCACCACAAGTGCTACCCACACCACAACTACTACTATCACCAAACCTACTAATATCACGAAATACTTCCACCACTGCAACTAATGCTAATACCATCACCACAACAATTACCATCTCCACAACTAACACCATCACCACAACTACCAAATTTGCCACCAAAACTCACCATAATTATCCCTTGCACTCTCATAACAACTACCACTCTCACTACTTTTATCCCCACAACCATCACAACAACCACCTTTCTCACTACAACTATCATACAACCACCACCCTCGCTACAACCACCCCTCTCACTACAACTACCACTCTCACTACAACACCCACCATTACCTCCACAGCCGCCGCCACCTTCACAGTAACTACCACACTCATAATTACAACCACCATCACCACCACAATCACAACGACACATACTTTTTTCCAAGCGAATGACAAACAAATTGTACAACCATGTTTGATTCTAATTAAAATATGTTCTGTGCAGAAGCATAACAAAGTTCTTCAAATAAAAACTTCATGACGAGACCAGCCAGGATCTCTAACAAGAAACCCCACTCTTTTTCAACCTGTATTCTTCTTCTTCTTCTTCTTCTTCTTCTTCTTCTTCTTTCTTCTTCTTCTTCTTCTTCTTCTTTTTTCTTCTTCTTCTTCTTCTTCTTCTTCTTCTTCTTCTTCTTCTTCTTCTTCTTCTTCTTCTTCTTCTTATTATTATTATTATTATTATTATTATTATTATTATTATTATTATTATTATTATTATTATATATTTTTAAATATTATCATTATCGTCATTATTATTATTATTATTATCATCGCTATTATTATTATTATTATCATCATCATTATTATTGTGAAGATGTAACGGCCCTCTCAGACCGTCAAAGAGTATTTGAAATGACCGATTATTATTATTATTATTATTATTATTATTATTATTGGGTTTATCCGTTTCCCTGGACGCGTAGCACAGTCTGTCAGTCATTGTCTGCTGTAACACAGTCAAGTCTATCTCCTATGAGCTGTAGCAGTGTCTGCTCTATCCTCCTCTCTCTGACCTGTAACAGAGTCTGCCTTCCTCTCCGTGGTTTGAAGCTGAGGCAGGTCCGTCCTTCTCCCTGAACCTGAATTAGAATCTATAGAGAGTAACGCTTGACTGGACTTCATGACGGACAAGTCTATTGCTAATACCACCTCTGGAAACTCGCGTGTAATTGGTTTAATTTTTCCTTCTCACGCTAATTGTGGGCCGTTGCCTGTACTCACCTAGTTGTGGTTGCAGGGGTCGAGTCATAGCTCCTGGCCCCGCCTTTTCACTGGCCGCTACTGGGTCACTCTCATTGCGTCATGAGCTTTATCATACCTCTGCTTAAAGCTATGTATTGAACCTGCCTCGACTACATCGCTTCCTAAACTATTCCACTTCCCGACCACTCTGTGACTGAAGAAATACTTTCTAACATCTCTGTGATTCATCTGTGTTTGTGTGTGTGTGTACTCACCAAGTTGTACTCACCTAGTTGTGGTTGCAGGGGTCGATTCATAGCTCCTTGCCCCGCCTCTTAACTGTTAACTGGCCGCTACTGGGTCACTCTCCCTGCGCCATGAGCTTTATCATACCTCTTCTTAAATCTATGTATGGAACCTGCCTCCACTACATCCCTTCCTAAACTATTCCACTTCCCGACCACTCTGTGACTGAAGAAATACTTCCTAACATCTCTGTGATTCATCTGAGTCTTCAACTTTCAACTGTGTCCCCTTGTTGCTGTGTCCCATCTCTGGAACATTCTGTCTTTGTCCACCTTGTCAATTCCTCTCAGTATCTTATATGTCGTTATCATGTCCCCCCTATCTCTCCTGTCCTCCAGTGTCGTCAGGTCGATTTCTCTTAACCTCTCCTCGTAGGACATACCCCTTAGCTCCGGGACTAGTCTTGTTGCAAACCTTTGCACTTTCTCTAGCTTCTTTACGTGCTTGGCTAGGTGTGGGTTCCAAACTGGCGCTGCATACTCCAGTATGGGCCTAACGTACACAGTGTACAGGGTACTGAAAGATTCTTTATTAAGATGTCGGAATGCTGTTCTTAGGTTTGCTAGGCGCCCATATGCTGCAGCAGTTATTTGGTTGATGTACGCCTCAGGAGATGTGCCTGGTGTTATACTCACCCCAAGATCTTTTTCCTTGAGTGAGGTTTGTAGTCTCTGGCCCCCTAGAGTGTACTCCGTCTGCGGTCTTCTTTGCCCTTCCCCAATCTTCATGACTTTGCACTTGGTGGGGTTGAACTCCAGGAGCCAATTGCTGGACCAGGCTTGCAGCCTGTCCAGATCCCTTTGTAGTTCTGCCTGGTCCTCGTCCGATTGAATTCTTCTCATCAACTTCACATCATCTGCAAACAGGGACACTTCGGAGTCTGTTCCTTCCGTCATGTCGTTCACAAATACCAGAAACAGCACTGGTCCTAGGACTGACCCCTGTGGAACCCCACTCGTTACCGGCGCCCACTCTGACACTTCGCCACGTACCATGACTCGCTGCTGTATTCCTTACAGGTATTCCCTGATCCATTGTAGTGCCTTCCCTGTTACCCCTGCCTGGTCCTCCAGCTTCTGCACTAGTCTTTTGTGCGGAACTGTGTCAAACGCCTTCTTACAATCCAAGAATATACAATCTACTCACCCCTCTCTCTCTTGTCTTATTGCTGTCACCCTGTCGTATAACTCCAGTAGGTTTGTGACACAGGATTTCCCGTCCCTGAAACCGTGTTGGCCGTCGTTGATAAGCTCATTCCTTTCTAGGTGCTCAACCACTCTTCTCCTGACTATGTTCTCCATGACCTTGCATACTATACATGTCAGTGACACTGGTCTGTAGTTTAGTGCTACATTCCTGTCTCCTTTTTTAAAAAAATGGAACTACATTTGCTGTCTTCCATACCTCAGGTAGTTGCCCTGTTTCGATAGATGTGTTGAAGATTGTTGTTAGGGGTACACATAGCTCCTCTGCTCCCTCTCTCAGGACCCATGGAGAGATGTTATCCGGCCCCATCGCCTTTGAGGTATCTAGCTCGCTTAGTAGCTTCTTCACTTCCTCCTCAGTTGTGTGTATTGTGTCCAGCACCTGATGGTGTATCCTACCTCTCTACCTTTCTGGAGGCCCTTCTATCTCCTCTGTGAACACCTCTTTGAATCTCATGTTGAGCTCCTCACACACTTCGCGGTCATTCCTTGTGACCTCCCCTCCTTCTTTCCTCAGCCTGATCACCTGGTCCTTGACTGTTGTCCTCCTACTGATGTGGCTGTACAGCAGCTTTGGGTCAGATTTGGCTTTCGCTGCTATGTCATTCTCGTACTGTCTTCGGGCCTCCCTTCTGACCTGTGCATATTCATTTCTGGCCCTACGACTGCTCTCCTTATTCTCCTGGGTTCTTTGCCTTCTGTACCTCTTCCATTCCCTTGTACACTTGGTTTTGGCTTCCCTGCACCTTTGGGTGAACCATGGGCTTATCCTGGCTTTTTCGCTTCTCCTGTTACCCTTGGGTATAAACCTCTCCTCAGCTTCCTTGCAAATTGTTGTCATATATTCCATCATCTCGTCTACTGACTTCCCTGCCAGCTCTCTGTCCCACTGAACTCCGTGCAGGAAGTTCCTCATGCCCACGTAGTCACCTTTCTTGTAGTTTGGCTTCATTCGTGCAGCCCTTCCTGCTTCCCCCTCCACATGTAACTCTACTATATATTCGAAGCTTAGAACCATATGATCACTGGCCCCAAGGGGGCTTTCATATGTGATGTCCTCAATATCTGCACTACTAAGGGTGAATACTAGGTCCAGTCTCGCTGGTTCGTCCTCTCCTCTCTCTCTCTGGTAGTGTCCCATACGTGTTGGTACATGAGATTTTCCAGTACCACCTCCAGCATCTTAGCCCTCCACGTTTCTTGGCCCCCATGTGGCTCTAAGCTCTCCCAATCGATTTCCTTATGGTTGAAGTCACCCATGATCAGTAGCTTCGCCCTGCTCGCATGGGCCCTTCTGGCCACTTCGGCCAGTGTGTCAATCATCGCTCTATTACTTTCGTCATACTCTTGCCTTGGCCTCCTGCTGTTCGGTGGTGGGTTATACATTACTGCAATTACCACCTCGGAACCTCCAGACTGTAGCAGTCCTACTATGTAATCCCCAGTTTCTCCTCTGTCTCCTCTCTCCAGCTCTTCAAAATCCCATCGGTTTTTGATCAGCAGTGCCACTCCTCCACCCCCTCTGTTCTCTCTGTCTTTCCTCAGGATCTGGTATCCCATTGGGAAGATGGCATCTGTTATCATATCTGTGAGCTTGGTTTCTGTGAGAGCTATTATGTCCGGTGATGCCTCTTTGACTCTTTCGTGCCACTCCTCCCACTTATTTGTTATTCCATCAGCATTAGTGTACCATACCTTCAGTTTCTTCTCTAACACTGTGTTTTGGGGGGTCTGCGAGGGTGGGGGACCTGGCGGTGTACTGTGGGATTCTATGGTGGAGTGTTGTTGAGTGGGGGCTGTGAGTGTGGGTTGTAGCTTGTGTTGGGATAGTGTGCTTGGTTGTTGGTTGTTGGGGATGGTTCTATGTGTGCTTGTTCTTGTTGCTCTGCCCTGCTCGGGTTGCCCTCTACTGATTCTGTCCTTGTCTCTCCTCGTAGCTCCTTCCGCCTTTGTGCCCTCTCCCTCAGCTGCTCTCGTTCTGTTTTTGTTCTGTCCCGGTCTAAGAACACCCACTTGTATTCTCCCGTTTCCTTCAGTCGTGGTTTCTCTTGGAGGATTCTGTCCCGCTCTGTTTCTGTCCGGAGAATCAGCTTGAGCGGTCGTTTTTTCCCTTCGAGTACCCCCCTATTCTCTGAAAATTTACAATCTCGGACATGTCTTCTGTGTGTGTGTGTGTGTGTGTGTGTGTGTGTGCGTTTCTGTTTGTGTGTGTGTTTCTATTTGTGTGTACTCACCTAGTTGTGGTTGCAGGGGTCGAGTCATGGCTAGTGGCCCCGTCTCTTAACTGGTAGCTACTAGGTCACTCTTCCTGCTCTATGAGCTTTATCATACCTCCTATTAAAGCTATGAATAGATCCTGCCTCCACTTCATCACTTCCCAGCCTATTCCACTTCCTGACAACTCTGTGACTGTGTGTGTGTGTGTGTGTGTGTGTGTGTGTGTGTGTGTGCACGAGAGCGTGTGCATGCTTTACTGATTTGTACTCACCTGTTTATTAAGGGGGGTCGAATCTCGTATCCCCGACCCCGCCTCTTAACTTCATACGATTTATTCCACAGGTTTTGAGTTTCCTGACCATACTCAAGCTGATGGTCTCCCTAACTTTCCTATAATTTATTATCGCTTTATCTTCCACCTGTCTTCTTTGTTCACGATTCCCGACTTTTAAACAATTTGTATCTACCTTATCAAGTCGTCTGAGAACCTTGTAAAATGGGTTGCTACCATGTTTCCAGTACTTCTTGTTTCCTCTGTGGCCATCAAGTTCAGTTCTTTTAGTTCCTTCTTGTAGGTTAACCTTCTCAGATCTTTGATCAAATTCTCTTTAGTTTCTTTAAATGGATGATCAAGCGTGGGTGCCAGGTATATACTGTTTTCGGCAGGTCTGATATTGGTAAATAGGCTTCTGAAAGATTCTCTCTTCAGATTCCTAAAGTTATTCCGGACATTGCTAGGCGCTCGTAAGCCGCCAACGCTTTTTTGTTTACATGCACCTCCGGCGATATACTAGGTATAATCCTAGGTATAATCCTAATAATTTGTTTGAGCATCACTGTGGTGAGTTCAAATTCTCATATAGGCTTTCCATATCTTCTCTTTTTTTTCCTCTTCATCAATGTAACATCAGCTGCAAAAAGCAAAAGCAAAATAGAGGTATTTATCTCTTCTGACACTAATTGACGTTCATGAGAAACAGTACTGGTCCCAGCACTGACTACTGTGGGACACCACTTCTCACCTTTCCCTTATGAATCCTGTGATCTGTTTTAGTATTTATCCCGTATTCCTGGCTGTTTTTCTCGCTGATGATACAGTACATACGTCAGTGAACTATATGCTTTTTTTCCATTTGGCGTGAATTCCTCCTCTGCTTAGTTACTCTTCCATGATTAGTACTTCATCTCATTAGATGTGTTTCCCTTCACTCATGTTTCACTCTAGACCGCGTTGAAAAGTTCTCTTCATTTTCTTATTTTGCTCTTCTGGCTTCTGGTTTATTCCTTTCACAAACAATTTTCCAGATTCATTTCAACAAAGTAATGGAAGTTCAGGATTGCATAATGTTGCTTGAAAGTAGCAGAGGTTTATAGTTGGTCTCTTATATATACGATGGATCTAAGGTTAAGGGTAAATAAATTTCAGTGATTTGCCCCCTAGTCATTCTCTTGTCATATCCCTAACATACTGGCACATGAAGTTTTCTAGCAACACTACTATCAGATAAGACCTCCAGGTGTCTCATCTGCTATATTGGTCCCAGTTCTATGCGATTAGTCTCCCACGATATTACTTCGATCCACTTTGCTTCATTTGCCATTTTTGCTATTAAGTTGGGTAATTTAAGGTATCTGCTACTACTTTGGGTTCCCTGGTAATAGTAGATCGTTCTATATAGTCATTTGGCTCAAGGTTCTTTATGTATCTCAGCTCAATGAGAAAAGCTGTTTCTTAATTAACAATGCTTCTCTTTTACCTGCTATTTATCCCTTGTTCTTGCCTCAATACTTGATGCCCGTCTGGTAGTACTGAATTCGATGTCCTTGATAAATGTGTCTCCATGAGAGCTGTGGTGCCTGGCTCTGTTTGTGTTAGTCTAACTTTAAATTTGACCCCTTCTAACACCATCTGCAATATTATACTAGCGGTGAGTTCCACGTGGGTCACAGATTGCTGATTTCCCAAGGGGCGAAGGTGGTCTGGGTTTTGAATATGGATAAAAAAAAGTGTCTTGTTGGAGAGGAAATGTCAAGTATATTTGGGAATGGAAGAGAATGGTCAGAAAAAGGATATTTCTAATATCATGATTGTGTGTTGGACAAGTGAGGCATAGGTTGAGCAAGAGGCAACTTTTGGGTAGTGTGGGCAATGATGATGGGGTTGCTTCGTCTAGTCCTGGTTGGCAATGATGATGGGGTTGCTTCGTCTAGTCCTGGTTAGCAATGATGATGGGGTTGCTTCGTCTAGTCCTGGTTGGCAATGATGATGGGGTTGCTTCGTCTAGTCCTGGTTGGCAATGATGATGGAGTTGCTTCGTCTAGTCCTGGTTGGCAATGATGATGGGGTGCTTCGTCTAGTCCTGGTTGGCAATGATGATGGGGTTGCTTCGTCTAGTCCTGGTTGGCAATGATGATGGGGTTGCTTCGTCTAGTCCTGGTTGGCAATGATGATGGGGTTGCTTCGTCTAGTCCTGGTTGGCAATGATGATGGGGTTGCTTCGTCTAGTCCTGGTGGGCAATGATGATGGGGTTGCTTCGTCTAGTCCTGGTTGGCAATGATGATGGGGTTGCTTCGTCTAGTCCTGGTTGGCAATGATGATGGGGTGCTTCGTCAAGTCCTGGTTGGCAATGATGATGGGGTTGCTTCGTCTAGTCCTGGTTGGCAATGATGATGGGGTTGCTTCGTCTAGTCCTGGTTGGCAATGATGATGTGGGTGCTTCGTCTAGTCCTGGTTGGCAATGATGATGGGGTTGCTTCGTCTAGTCCTGATTGGCAATGATGATGGGGGTGCTTCGTCTAGTCCTGGTTGGCAATGATGATGTGGGTGCTTCGTCTAGTCCTGGTTGGCAATGATGATGGGGTTGCTTCGTATAGTCCTGGTTGGCAATGATGATGTGGGTGCTTCGTCTAGTCCTGGTTGGCAATGATGATGGGGTTGCTTCGTCTAGTTCTGGTTGGCAATGATGATGGGGTTGCTTCGTCTAGTCCTGGTTGGCAATGATGATGGAGTTGCTTCGTCTAGTCCTGGTTGGCAATGATGATGGGGTGCTTCGTCAAGTCCTGGTTGGCAATGATGATGGGGTTGCTTCGTCTAGTCCTGGTTGGCAATGATGATGGGGTTGCTTCGTCTAGTCCTGGTTGGCAATGATGATGTGGGTGCTTCGTCTAGTCCTGGTTGGCAATGATGATGGGGTTGCTTCGTCTAGTCCTGATTGGCAATGATGATGGGGGTGCTTCGTCTAGTCCTGGTTGGCAATGATGATGTGGGTGCTTCGTCTAGTCCTGGTTGGCAATGATGATGGGGTTGCTTCGTATAGTCCTGGTTGGCAATGATGATGTGGGTGCTTCGTCTAGTCCTGGTTGGCAATGATGATGGGGTTGCTTCGTCTAGTTCTGGTTGGCAATGATGATGGGGTTGCTTCGTCTAGTCCTGGTTGGCAATGATGATGGAGTTGCTTCGTCTAGTCCTGGTTGGCAATGATGATGGGGTGCTTCGTCTAGTCCTGGTTGTCAATGATGATGGGGTTGCTTCGTCTAGTCCTGGTTGGCAATGATGATGGGGGTGCTTCGTCTAGTCCTGGTTGGCAATGATGATGGTGTTGCTTCGTCTAGTCCTGGTTGGCAATGATGATGGGGTTGCTTCGTCTAGTCCTGGTTGGCAATGATGATGGGGTTGCTTCGTCTAGTCCTGGTTGGCAATGATGATGGGGTGCTTCGTCAAGTCCTGGTTGGCAATGATGATGGGGTTGCTTCGTCTAGTCCTGGTTGGCAATGATGATGGGGGTGCTTGATGTGTGGGAGGCAGAGGTATGTCCATGTGTTATGGGGGTGTAGTTGAGTGTGGGGGGAAGTATTTTTCAATTCATTTAGGTGTTTGCACATAACAGGGGTGGGGCGAAGAAGAGTGAAAAATTGTGAATAGATAGCGTTGGGGAGAGAGTAAGACGGAAGGATAGTGGGTGATAGGGAGGGAAGTACGGAAGAGGGTGTGTAAGACTAAAGAAGAAAGAGGTAAGTGATGGAAAATGTGTGTGAAAGAGAGAAGGATGGATGGGAATAAAAGGAGGCAAAAGGGTTAGAGAAGATTCTGTCAGAGAGGGAGAGGTCAATGGTGGGTGGCAAAAAGGTCCTTGCTCTTTCTACCCTCGCTGCTCTTGAAGGAAAGAAGGGAGGGGAGGAAGGTGTAATGAGTTGGGTGCTTCTTTGTCCCTCTTCTCTTCTTCGCTTCTACTCTCTTCCTTGATCTCCCCTCTATCCCTTGGGTTGCCCCTCTCTGTTGATAAATAGTACCAGATGTGTTGTTCTTTCTTTTATAAAATTTAGTTTTGATCCAGGTAAGTTCTCGCATATCTGTCTCAAGCTTTCACATATTATTATTTCCTTAATTCTTTCTACCTTCTTAAGTCTGCCAATCAGAAAGAAAATATCGTTGTTTATCTGGTATTTTGTAGTCTTGCGTATCATGTTTATCATCATTATTGTCTCTTACGAAGAGGACCACGTAACTTACCAGACACCTTTTCCCACCCATCATCTATTTCTCTAATTATTTGTGTTTCTACTCATATTCTTCTTCTGTTCCTTTAGCTCCTTCACTTCATTATTCATATTTCTAGAGTTCCATTCAGTAACAACCATTCTCTTCTATCTTTTCATTTTCCACTTTGAGTCTCATACTTTAGTACAGCCTCGTTCCACTTATCTCCTAGCTACCTCCTTCCCACCGCTTATCTCCTAGCTACCTCCTTCCCACCGCTTATCTCCTAGCTACCTCCTTCCCACCGCTTATCTCCTAGCTACCTCCTTCCCACCGCTTATCTCCTAGCTACCTCCTTCCCACCGCTTATCTCCTAGCTACCTCCTTCCCACCGCTTATCTCCTAGCTACCTCCTTCCCACCGCTTATCTCCTAGCTACCTCCTTCCCACCGCTTATCTCCTAGCTACCTCCTCCGCACCACCAACTACTCCCACACTACCCATCTCCAGCATCCTTTCATCTTATCACAGTGAACGAAGCATCGCCAGACGAAACTTTACCATGTAAACACAGAATTTGCGGCATCCAGTAACCAAGGCAACGGACGATGGATCGCAGCACCTCGGGTGCTCGCAGTATTACCTGTCCGTTTGCCACCTCAGCTAACGTTCGGCACTTCCAAGCTGCAATATCTGGACTAATTGAATCTCCTTGGCACACCTGTACATGGGATTAGAAGTGATTAATCCCTCTTCGTGAAGGTGGTAGGGATTAAAGTCCATTACTCTAGCGTTAGAGGCTGTTCGGACGGCAATCTGCTAATCCTTCGAATCTGTTCTTGGTGGAGATGCGTTATGGAATTTATTAGGATTGAATTTATCAGGAAAGTACTGTTGTTAAGAGTAAACGCATGGGGAGGTGCAGCCTCCCTTGCAGCGTCTTGCTGTAGTTTACACAAAAATAACACCATTCTCATGAATGTACATGGCTGTCTCTCAGTAGCATCACGGAGATCTGCGCTCACTCCCAAGATGAGAGGTGTCAATATGTGGATTCTGCACTGACGTAAATTTCTCAGACTATTGGTATGTTCATGGGAAAACGCTAAACCTGTAGGATTCATGTAGTGCTTGGGAAATGGGAGCTAATGACGGTTTATCTAAGCAAGGAAAAGATGAATCCAGTTCCTAGAAGCAAAGGCTCTTCACCAGCATCAAGGCACTTTCCTCGGAGAACTTTCTGGCTAATATGAGTAAGTTTAGATAATTCCCTTTACAAAGGTTGTGAAGAATTCCCACTACTCTCGTTTCGTCATCTAGAAATATTGTATTACTTTATGTAGAAGAAATCACACACACACACACACACACACACACACACACACACACACACACATACACACACACACACACACACACACACACACACACACACAGCAACGTGTGTGGGAAGAAGCGAGGACGGTGTATGCCCTAGTGGAAAGTCTGGGAACTCTTGTCTAACTTGTGTGGTAACTTCTTAACACACACACAAACAAGGTTGCTTCCCCTATTACCTCAACTTAAACACTTGGTACTTCTCTTACTCCCACTTGAATTTTGTGGTGTGTCGGACATGTGATGTGATGCGCAATGTGTGCTATGTTATTTGGTGGGATTGCTTTATAAAGCGGTCCTTAACTAATCCCACGAAGTCGTAGGATTCAAGATTTTCAGACAGTATTCCAGTCAAATTATCTTGAAATAAAAATTCTTTGTGATAGATACATTTTTGTGTGCTGAAGCTTTTACATATTAGTTCCAAAGATGATTTGTTTTCTACGTTTTCTATGATCAGGTGTCCTAAATTCCCATCTGCTTTAATTGTTCAATCTTAATTCCAAATTGAGCCACTACGGGCCCTCATGGGAGAGACGTAGTAGAAGTGAAAGTGGCCTTTCCATTGGATCTATGGCATGGGAACAGTGACTCCTGCATTTCGAAGAAGGTGCAGTGGTTCTAGCCCTGCGGCAGGAGAGGAGTGATTACGGTTCTGTGGAAGAGGAGAGCGATAAATCCTCATCTGTGTCAGGTGAGTGTTTTTTATCGAACCTATGGTAGAGAGGTGGTGATTCCCATACTATTACTAGGACGCGGGGATTACAATCCTATGGCAGGGCCCTAGTGATGCCGACATAATGGAGAGGTCACAAGGATTCTTGCTCTAAGCGTAGTGAGCAATTCCGGCAGTAAGATGGGGGTGCAGTGTCGGGCAATCATTGGTGCCGTTTTAATCTATGATGGAGGAGTAGACGGTAATGTCTACTCTCAGCAGCAATTCTACAGAAAGATACGGGGTCGCATAGAATTGCAACTCCAGAGCTTCATCACCTCGATGTTTCGGTTTTAATCGTAAGCGTCGAAGAAGGGAAGGAAAGTGAGGCTCTAGGTCTGACCACCACCAGCGGACAGACAGCGGTCGAAGGCGAATTTGTGTTATGTTTTTCCTGTCTCATCTTAGTTATTTGTTCGCCCTTTGTGTCTCTGTGTTAAAAGATTACGAGGAACCTTATGAGCTGCCTGGAAGCTTTATGGGAGGAGGAGGAGGAGAGAGAGAGTGAAAGAGATAAAGAGAGAACCATTCTTTCCTTCTCTCTCCCCTCCCCCCCCAACCGAGAGAAAGGAAGGGAAAGCAAGATAAAGATAGAGGAAACACAACAGTTATAATGCTGTTACTATTTTTTTCCGTTAATGACATACATATCATTGGTGAAGTTCATGATAAAGACAATTTATCACTGGTTACGGGGGATTTACAAGCCGTGACAGACTATCTTTACCTACGGAAAGACTGAATGGGAAGTGACAGAGTTTGGGGAAAGTAGCAAATGAGAGAGAAATTTTTGGTGATTAAACCAGCAAGATAATCTCTTATTAGGTGGGAAAAATATTAATTTGTGAGCGTGTGAGCAAGATGTGAACAAGGCATGAGCAAGGTGTGAGCAAGGTATGAGCAAGGTGAGAATGCAGCATTCTCCACCTGACTAAATCCTATAAATACTCATGTTTCTGTTATTCAGGTAGATCTGTTTGTGATTTGATAAAGCCCACTGCGTGGGCGAAACGTTGTCAATAAAGGATCACATTATACTGCTTATGTGTGAATGAATGGTTCAGAGAACCGACGAGTTGGTAAATTAGACACATATGCAACACTTGGGTATCTTTATTGAGGAAACGTTTCGCCACACAGTGGCTTCATCAGTCCATACAAAGGAGAATCGTGAAGAACATCGACTCAAGATTGAGGGACTGACAACCTCACACACCTCCTGTTCTTCACGATTCTCCTTTGTATGGACTGATGAAGCCACTGTGTGGCGAAACGTTTCCTCAATAAAGATACCCAAGTGTTGCATATGTGTCTAATTTACCAACTCGTCGGTTCTCTGAACCATTCATTCACATCCTGTCTGACACTGCAACATCTTGGTATCTTAATACAGGGATTTCTTCGCTTGCCTATTCCTTGGGCACGACCTACTTCCACATTGAACAAATGTGACACCTCCTACAACTGCTGCACCTCTCCTGTCTACAGTATATAAGCTTCCTCTGCTCATATGCTGTTATTCTATTCAAGATTGATGGACGGACAACATCGACTCAAGATTGAGGGACTGACAACCTCACACTCCTCCTGTTCTTCACGATTCTCCTTTGTATGGACTGATGAAGCCACTGTGTGGCGAAACGTTTCCTCAATAAAGATACCCAAGTGTTGCATATGTGTCTAATTTACATACTGCTTATGTGTTTATTTTTTAGTTGGCATAGTTAGAGACAATACTAATTAGGTTGACATTAACTCCATTAAAACATCAGGACGAACGTTAGACGGGGCACCGACCTCTGTGTATTGCATTAATTGTGGGAGCTTCATTAGTAACCTTGAGGGATCCTCATTAGTAACCTTGTGGGATCATCATTAGTAACCTTGTGGGATCATCATTAGTAACCTTGTGGGATCATCATTAGTAACCTTGTGAGACCATTATTAGTAACCTTGTCGGAGTTTTTCCACATACGTTGAACTTAACATAAGAACTTAAGAAAGAAGGAACACTGCAGCAGGCCTACTGACTCATGCGAGGCAGGTCCATGTCACTCCCCGGCTTAGACCAAAGACCACCTAGTCAGGTCACTTCCACTTAAGGAATGAACACGGCATAAGACCTAGTAGCACAAGCTAGTCAGGTCCAACTCCCACCCACCCACCCACTCGTATATATATCTAACCTATTTTCAAAACTACACAAAATCTTAGCTTCTATGACGGTACTCGGGAGTTTGTTCCACTCATCCACAACTCTATTACAAACCAGTGCTTTCACATGTGTACTTCTTCCTCAGTTTTACCTGCCTAAATCCGTAATGGGAGAAATATTAATCGAATGAACTTTATATTAAACTATTATCAAATATCAGCATATAAAAAAAAAAGACTCGTCCCGATTTTCCCGTGTCTCTGAAGGGAAGGTTCATATAATCTTTACTCTTGTGTATCACCCCTGACGTCCCATAGTAGTTATTTATACGAACTCACAGCACTGTTCTCCGAGAGCTTTGAAAAACATTCACTCTGGTGTTCCAAACATTCCTAGTGATTGAAACTGTTTGACTTGCGAGAGTTTACTTGATGTTAAAGACAATTCGTGTTTCAGTAAAGAACTTCTTGTGCACTGTGTTGGACGCTCTCGCCTCTCCTTTGTTAAAGTGCCGTGTTAGTGGCGAACAGGTGAAGCAATATTTTATACATTCTATACATAATAATACAAAATTATTCAGGTGATAATACATAGTAATCAAAGAGACAATATTCATTTATGATAGGTAAACGAAGTCATGTGCAACTAATGCCAAATTTTATTGTGGCAACGTTTCGCTCTCCAGGAGCTTTGTCAAACAGTTACAAACAATACATGGATACGGAGCGTGTATATATATATATATATATATATATATATATATATATATATATATATATATATATATCGAAGAGCAGGCGAAATATTCACAAACACTGATCTCTGGCCGACGGAGACTCGAACCTACGAACCTCATGACAAGGTACGCAGTGCTTTGCCGACCGTACCACACTGGTCCAATACCTTAGCATCCAGCTTTCGCAGACGTTATTCCAAGGCAGCCAGAGATCAGTGTTTGTGAATATTTCGCCTGCTCTTGCGAATTCCTAGCATTGTAAAAATCTCTAGTTGTGTCGATGCATGCAGGATGAGATGAAAAGCTGTAAGCCTCCTGCCTGAAAGCTGGCTGCCTTGGAATAACGTCTAGCGAAAGCTGGATCCCAAAGGTATTGGACCAGTGTGGTACGGTCGGCAAAGCACTGGTACCTTGTGATGAGGTTCGTAGGTTCGAGTCTCCGTCGGCCAGAGATCAGTGTTTGTGAATATTTCGCCTGCTCTTGCGAATTCCTAGCATTGTAAATATATATATATATATATATATATATATATATATATATATATATATATATATATATATATATATATATATATATACCTCTATTTATATATATATATATATATATATATATATATATATATATATATATACCCTCTATGTCCTTGTATTATTTGTAAAGGCTTGACAAAGCTCCTGGAGAGCGATACGTCGCCAAAATAAAATGTCTCATTTGTTGCATTTGTGTCCTTTTACCTAACATATTCCTGGTAATTCTACCAACATTATTACAATATGTATTTAGCGTTTGAAATATTTACATTTAATTTACTGCGTGCTCCAAAAATACACAATATGAAACAACACACAAATGAGTAATTTAGCAGCAGCTTACAGGCGTTCAAAACATTGCGCACGTTTCACCAGTCAATCGCCGCAGTCAGAAACGCTGAAATTATGACATGGTAAGGTAAGGATTGTTTAGATTAGGTTTAAAATTAACTTAGGCTATCTTAAGTTAGCCATGCTAAGTTTAGTTAAGTTAGGGTTGGGTTTGGATTCAACGGCCACCATTTCAAACGATCACTTTTCACTAGGAATAATGGTTGGATATTCCTAGTGAAAAGTGACGGTTTCAATTACAACGAGAAAATTCCATGATTTATTTCTCAGGATATTTTTCGGTTGGATATATTTCTGTACTTTTATTCATTTTATCCAGTGATTTATTTTCCTGGATTTTTCTTTAGATTTTTGCTTTAAATTCGAGTTCCAGTGTGGTTGTCTATGCAATCACAAAGTTACTACAGGAAGTCGTAGGGATATCAACACTCCAAAGGGGTAAGCTGTGTTCTGTTTCCCCAAGTTATTACGCAAAATTACATTCAAATATCGGTTAAATTACGTTAACGTAACCTAACCTCGAATAAACAAATGTCTAATATTTTTACATTTTTGTTTAGATCATGAAAAAATCCCCCGAAATGTATTTCGTGCGAAAACACTTTTTCTATCTGGAGGAAAGGCTGATGTCTCGAACTTAGATTCGTCACGCAGCTTCAAGAAGAATGTTAACGAGCTGTTTTCATCAGTCTGCTGAGGAAGTTGTTGATATGAATTCTTGTTTACAAGCTCACATCTTTCTCCTTGTTTCATTTCTTTTTCTTTCCTCTTCGTTACATAGCACCACAGCCCGTGATGGTATGAGCAAAGTGTATGTAAACTTCCATGGATCCTGTGTTCTTGCTAACTTTCAGCAATGTTAGAAACTTTTCCACCCCCATTGCCTTCGCAGGGGCTTACAAGGTGGATCTTTGCTTCTGCCAAAGACCTCGTAACCCAAAGCTTGACGCACCTCCATGTGGGATTCTTCCACCCTGGCAATGAGTATCTTTTTTTTTTAAGTTGCGATTTTTTTTGGTTTCTGTAATTTATCATCATATTCATGGGAAAGCTCTAAATCTGAATGGATAACACAATTACATGGGGAATGAGAAATATCAAGTTTAATCCAAGCAGGGGCGGTTAGCTTGAATTTCTTGGATCAAAAGCTGATAGCCTCACGGGTGTATTAGAAAGTCCGCTGGAACTATTGCCACCATTAAATTGCCAGGTAAAAGGACACAAGTGCAACTAATGCGACATTTTATTGTGGCAACGTTTCACTTTGACGGTTTTCTTCTTTTTCTTTTTAGTAAGCTATACAGGAAAAGGGGTTACTAGCCCATTGTTCCTGGCATTTTAGTTGACTTTTACAACACGCATGGCTTACGGAGGAAAGATTCTTATTCCACTTTCCCATGGATATGAAAGGAAAAGCAATAAGAACAAGAACTATTAAGACAAAATCAAAGACAACTCAGATGAGTGTGTATACATAAACGTGTACATGTTTGTGTAGTGTGACCTAAGTGTAAGTAGAAGTAGCAAGACGTACCTGAAATCTTGCATGTTTATGACACAGAAAAAAGACACCAGCAATCCTACCATCATGTAAAACAATTACAGGTTTTCGTTTTACACTCACTTGGCAGGACGGTAGTACCTCCCTGGGTGGTTGCTGTCTACCAACCTACAGCTGGGAGGGTCTATTATCAGCTGTCGTATCTGAGCGCCTCTGTAAAGACAGTGATTATGTATGAGTGTGGTGAAAGTGTTGAATGATGATGAAAGTATTTTCTTTTTGGGGATTTTCTTTCTTTTTGGGTCACCCTGCCTTGGTGGGAGACAGCCGACGTGTTGAAAAAAAAAAAAATAACGTTTCACTCTCCAGGAGTTTTGTCAAGCGAAACGTTGCCACAATAAAATGTATCATTAATCGCACTTGTGTCCTTTCACCCAACATATTATCGGTAATTCTAGTAATATTACATTACATTGCCATCGCGCATGGCGCCACCCATTGCATTTTCGCTTCTCCGCTTCTCCACTTTTGCGATAAATTGTCCATCAGATAAGTCGACAACCATGGTTGTTGTGGTTGTGCAGTGAACATTCAATATACTTCGTGTATTATTGACCACACAAAGGCGTGAAGATAACAGTCTTCAACATCAGAAGATCGACCTATTGGTCAGCGTGTCTTTTCCCAACCGGAGTTGACTTCTATGTTGCTTTTAGCGATATGTCACAGAACACCGCCAGGAGCTTGGAAAAACCTCTTATGCTGAGAGTAATGCATAGAAATCTTGGAGGGCCACTCTGGCAAATTTAATTTTAGATTTGCACAAGTACACTAGATATTTTTTTTTCGTTGTGGTGAAATTCAGAGCGATTCATATGTTTATGTGATATTCTGAATATACACCTAAAATATGTTTGGACCTCCTCTTTTCTGCAACATTGCAAGCTCATGTAGATGAATGGTTGCATATGTGTCTTATTTATAACTTGTCGGTTCTCTGAACCATTCATCTACATCCTGTCTGACACAGCAACAGCTTGGGATCTTGATACAAACGAATTCTTCAACACTTGTCCAACCTTTGGACGAAGGCCTACTTCGAATAGTGGATGGTACCACTATGACCCCGCCTCCTCCTGCTTCACCTCACCTGATTACAGCATATAAGCCACCTCTACGTCCTTATGCTGCACTTCTAACAAGATTGATGGACTGAACACATCGACTCCAGACCGAGGGACTAATTACCTCAAACTCCTCCTCTCCTTACACCTTTCTACTTTGTATTGGACTGATGAAGCCACTGTGTGGCGAAACGTTTCCTCAATAAAGATACCCAAGTGTTGCATATGTGTGTATATATGATATATATATATATATATATATATATATATATATATATATATATATATATATATATATATATATATATATATATATATATATATATACATATATACACACATATGCAACACTTGGGTATCTTTATTGAGGTAACGTTCGCCACACAGTGGCTTCATCAGTCCAATACAAAGTAGAAGGTGTAAGGAAGGAGAGTTTGAGTAATTATCCTCGTCTGAGTCGATATATATATATATATATATATATATATATATATATATATATATATATATATATATCGATATATATATATATATATATATATATATATATATATATATATATATATATATATATATATATATATATATATATACATATATATATATGTCTGTGTGTGTGTGTGTGTGTGTGTGTGTGTGTGTGTGTGTGTGTGTGTGTGTGCGTGTGTGTGTGTGTGCGCCCTCCAGCACTTGACGGACGTCTCCTACCGAAGCAGGGTGACACAAAAATAAATAAAATCCCCAAAAAAAGAAAAAATCATCATCATTCAACACTTTCACCTAACTCATACATAATCACTGTCTTTTCAGAGGCCCTCAGATACGACAGCTGAGAATAAGTCCCTCCCAACTGACACTATCCCAGACCGCTCCTTTAAAGTGCAGGCATTGTACTTCCCATTTCCAGGACTCAAGTCCATCTAAATCAATTAACTGGTTTTCCTGAATCCCTTCACAAAATATTACCGTGCTCACACTCCAACAGCTCTTCAGGTCCCAAAAACCATTCGTCTCCATTCACTCCTGTCTAACACGCTCACACTTGCTTGCTGGAAGTCTAAGCCCCTCGCCCACAAAACCTCCTTTACCCCCTCCCTCCAACCTTTTCTAGGACGACCCCTACCCCACCTTCCTTCCCCAAATAAACAATATCATGTAAATTATACACATATGCATAGACACTCCAAGTCATTCTACTTTGTTCCATTCTCTCTAAATGACCAAACCACCTAAACAATCCCTCTTCAGCCCTCTGACAAATACTTTTAGAAACTCCACACCTCCTAATTTCCACACTCCGAATTTTCTACATAATATTTATACCACACATTGCCCTTAGACAGGACATCTCCACTGCCTCCAGCCGCCTCCTCGCTGCAGCATTTGCAACCCATGCTTCACACCCATATAAGAGTGTTGGTACCACTATACTTTCGTACATTCCATTCTTTTTCTCCATGGATAACGTTTTTTGTCTCCACAGATACCTCAACGCACCACTCTCCTTTTTTCCTTCATCAATTCTATGGTTAACCTCATCCTTCATAAACCCATCCACTGACACGTCAACTCCGAAATATCTGAAAACATTTACTTCTTCCATAATCTCTCTCTCCAATGTGATATCCAATTTTTCTTTATTTAAATCGTTTGATACCCTATCCTTACTCTTATCTATGTTCACTTTCAACTTTCTACCTTTACACACCCTCCCAAACTCGTCCACTAACCTTTGCAACTTTTCTTTAGAATCTCCCATAAGCACAGTATCATCAGCAAAAAGTAACTTTGTCAACTCCCATTTTGCATTTAATTCCCCATAATTAAATCCTACCCCTCTTCCCAACACCCTAGCATTTACTTCTTTTACAACCCCATCTATAAATATATTAAACAACCATGGTGACATCACACATCCCTGTCTAAGATCTACTTTTACCGGGAAGTAATCTCCCTCTCTCCTACACCCTAACCTGAGCCTCACTATCCTCATAAAAACTCTTTACAGCCTTCAGTAACTTACTACCTATTCCATACACTTTACCTGGTGTACTCAGTAAACCTATTCCCCTATAATTCTTACAATCTCTTTTATCCCCCTTCCCTTTATATAATGGAAATATACATGCTCTCTGTTAATCCCTAGGTACCTTCCCCCCTTTCATACAATTATTAAACAAAAATACCAATTACTCCAACACTATATTCCCCCCGCTTTTAACATTTCTGTCATGATCCCGTCAGTTCCAACTGCTTTACCCCCTTTCATTCTACGTAATGCCTCACGCACCTCCCCCACACTCACATCCTGCTCTTCTTCACTCCTAAACGATGTTGTACCTCCCTGGCCAGTGCATGAAATTACCGCCTCCCTTTTTTCATCGACATTTAAAAGTTACTCAAAATATTCCCGCCATCTACCCAATACCTCCAACTCCCCATCTACTAACTCCCCTACTCTGTTTTTAACTGACAAATCCATTCGTTCCCTAGGCTTTCTTAACTTGTTTATCTCACTCCAAAAAAATTTCTTGTTTTCAGCAAAATTTCTTGACAGAGCCTCTCCCATTCTTTCATCTGCTCTCCTTTTGCACTCTCACCACTCTCTTCACCTTTCTTTTACTCTCCTTATACTCTTTTCTTCTATTAACACTTTTCTTGTGTAAAAACCTCTCATAAGCTACCTTTTTCTCTTTTATCACACCATTTACTTCTTCATTCCACCACTCACTTCTCATTCCTCCTGCACCCACCCTCCTATAGCCACAAACTTCTTCCCCACATTTTAATACTGCATTTTTAAAACTATCCCAACTCTCTTCTACCCCCCACTACTCCTACTTGCACTAGCCCAAATTTCTGTCAATAGTTACTTATATCTCACCCTAACTTCCTCCTCCCTTAGTTTATACACTTTTACCACACGCACTGTACACTCACATTCTGTCCATCACGCACTGTACACTCACATTCTGTCCATCACGCACTGTACACTCACATTCTGTCCATCACGCACTGTACACTCACATTCTGTCCATCACGCACTGTACACTCACATTCTGTCCGTCACGCACTGTACACTCACATTCTGTCCGTCACGCACTGTACACTCACATTCTGTCCGTCACGCACTGTACACTCACATTCTGTCCGTCACGCACTGTACACTCACATTCTGTCCGTCACGCACTGTACACTCACATTCTGTCCGTCACGCACTGCATATTACGAAAACTGTACATATACACGGACGGTTCGTACACAATCTGTACATATAGTCACTGTATGAACACGTACATAGTTCGTGCTCGGAGCTGCAGAAGTAAAGGAGACATGAAACAAGACTGCGTATACCACTATATCGCCTTTATTGGTCTATTTCTCATTGAATATATTTATCGTCATGAGGAAAAGCTCGCAGTTATGATGAAAATGAAATATATGATACGTCAAACTGTTTTTTCACACGTTGCGTGTTCACTTAAAACGTGATTACTCTAAGTGGATCTTGAGTAGAAAATTTAAAACGCGTCGTGACAGATGTTGAAAAATACGTGGAGAAAATTTGTTTTCACATAGGTATAAGTCTCAGAGCGCACGTTGACTGTCGAAGAATAACTCTGGTGAGCGAGAGCTGGGGGAGGGAGGCAGCAGTGGTGTGTGTGAGCTAAGGTATGCCACTTGTTTTGAAATATCTGCTTCAACTTAATGTTTTACCGTCTGCAGCGCTGTGTGACCCTCGTGGGCTTAGCGCTTAGTTTTGATAATAATAATAATAATAATAATAATAATAATAATAATAATAATAATAATAATAATAATAATAATAATAATAATTTCCCCTCTGTGACCCTCATGTCAGAGCAGATGATTGTACTCTAGTGCTAAGAAACTAGTAGATCATTCTGAGGCAAACAATGACAGGTTCCGTTTACTATTGGGAAAACATAGTCCAAATAACATGAAGTAACTACTTTGAGTGGCCAGATCTCAGCGAGAGTTGACGTCCTCGGGGACAAACGTAAATTGGTGAAAAATGTTTCCACGATAAACTTCGAAATCAATTAATGTTCATTTATTTTTCACTCCAGTCCCTGTTTTTTTTAACATGTTTTCATCGCTGGTCTAAAAGAGAAAGAGATTTTATGGATTATTCACGATATGAAAATGAATATTCTTTTGCCTGATAGTATCAGAGTCAGTAAGAAAAAATCTTACTGATAAATATTAGGCATTAATATAACCCCTTCAAAATAAATGCAAATTGGATTTTGTATCAACTGATACAAAATATACGCTATCACATTACAGTAATACACAAGTCCTAAGGTGCAAAATATATAGTCTAATATCTAATGTCACTGTAGGTACATACAGGCTACTAGATTATGACTCCTCTGTGTATAATATCCTCGATGGTAAACAGACAGGCTAGCTTATTATCAACGGTTTCCTTAATACGCTGACTGGACTGATTTCCACGTAGCGTTGAACCTTGACGAACATAATTTCTCTTCCAGTCAAGTTTCTGGCCGAATCTCGGCACGGATAATTTCTCTGGAACTCTAGCACTTTCCTAATCTATTATCATGACCTACTTCCATTAGTGAGTTCTGACCACCTGTGACGCTGAATCCACTTGCTACACCTCACCTGTCTCCATCCTGGTGGATCTCCTTTAGATTTATCAACGCTGAAGGACCGAACACCTCTTTAACAAGGATGAAGAACTGATCAAAACAAATGACCTCAACTCGCTAGAATGGAAAGTCTTCATACTACGGACACCCAAGTGTGGCACTTGCATGTTCCTCATCAGAGATAGAGATGTATACAAAGAGGATGGGGACAAATGAGAGGGATAGAGGAGACAGACATGGAGAGGATTAGAGGAGATAAACAATGAGTGATAGAGGAAAGAGAAAAAGAGATACAGAGAATCAGAACCTCCGCTTAAAATTAAATTTCAGTAATAGAGACAAAATCAGATTGAGAAAGGTGAGCAGAATGATAATATGAATATAATTGTGATGATTGTGATGAGAGTGATTATGAATGAGATGGTGGTGGTGATGATGATGATGATGATGGTGGTGGTGAATGGTAGCGATGATGACTGAGAAAGAATGTGACGATGATTGTGATTTGCGGTGATGATGATTGTGAATTGTGATGAATGTGAATTGTGATGTCGGTGATTGTGAATGATTATGACAGTTGCGGTGATTGTGATGAATGTGATGGTAATGAATGTAATGGTGAGGGTCACATCATGGAAGCGGTAAAGATGATTGTGGATTTTAAAGGCGATATTGATAATGACCATGAAAGTGATGATAATGCTGGCAGCAGTGATGATAATGCTGCCAGCAGTGATGATGAGAACTTTGATGGTGACGACAGAAGCGATGACTTCAATAGTGGTGGTGACTGGGTGTTGATAGTTAAGGCGATAGATCTAGTGATGAAAGTAATGATGATAATATAGATGGTGACGAGGGTGGCTTTAATGGTTATGTTAATGGTAGTGATGGTGACTTGGATTCAGTTGGTGAGAATGATAGTAACTGTGATGTTAATGATGGTGGTTGATATTAATGATAGTGATGGTACAGTTAATGATGGGGTGATAATGTTAATGAGAGTGATATTAATGATGATAATGAGAGGATTGTGATACTAACGATAGTTATAATCGATTATAATTGTGATGTTAATGATAGTAGTGATAAAGATAATGAGGTTGATGATGATGTTTACGAAGGTGATGGTGATGTTAATTATGGTGATATTTATGCTGGTGATATTTATGATAGTGATTTAATGATGGTGATTAATATAATTAATGGGTCATCATAATGAACATCACCATGAAGGGAGTGGCGTTAATGATAGTGGAAATGCTGGCGAAAAAAAAATTTGCAGATAAATGGTTCAGAGAACCGACCAGTTGATAAATTAGACACATGTGCAACACTTGGGTATCTTTACTCTGGAAATGCTTCGCCACACAGTGGCTTCATCAGTCCAATACAAAGAAGAATGGAGATCAGAAACAGTTTGAGGTAACCAGTCTCTCAGTCTGGAGTCGATGTAATTAGTCCAATAATCTTGATAAGATTGACTCCAGGCTGAAGGACTGACTACATTAAACTCCTGATCTTCACCACTCTTTTTTTGTATTGGACTGATGAAGCCACTGTGTGGCGAAACGTTTCCATGATAAAGATAGGAAATTCTGCCGGCCAGCAAACCAGTCTAATACATCAACTCCATTAGAATACATCAACTCCATTAGAATACATACGGTACTTTCTGCTCTTTAGTGGAATACACTGTTTATTGAAAGAAAAACAAACACAGCAGAGGATAATCTCACCTGAACCAGCTAAGCCCCAAAAGTTTGCTAATTTTTGCTGGAAAAAGCGAAAAATATTGAGAAAACCAAGTTTGCAACCTCGTTATCACAAGCTTTCCTTAAAGGTGAAGCAGAAGACTGAGTGAGAATATTCAGGCTGGGGAATGTTTTTGCAAACCTTTTCTCAGTGAATCTCAAGTAATTATATGTGTAAACAAATTCATATTTATAGGACTAAGATTCGTTTATTTATGGATACATTGGTAGTCTATTTAAAAGAACAAAATTTCCGTATATTTTAATTAATGGTTCACTTATTTACAGGAAAGAGATTTTCATATTTATTGTTTTACGCGTCACGTAATAAAAAAAAAGATTTACATGTATGTGTTTATGGTTGGTATATGAATGGCGTTGTTATTAAAGCCAAAATAGCAAGTTTCACATATTCGGCACGACATATATATATCACAATGATTACCAATAGGTGTGTGGATAAAATATTCACGCATGTCTGTATATAGAATAGAATAGAATAAGTAGTAAGATCCCAATGGGATGAGGAAGACGGTACAGAGAAGAATAGCGCTGGAGGATTAGTCGTAGAAATAGAGCGGGCAACCCAGCAGCTAGGATCGGCAGACTTGAGGTCTGTATATAGGTGATTTTCAAGCCTTATATACTGTCAGGAGGTGAGATGTAGGCCATTAGTAGAAGCAAGAATGTAATTACTGAGAGGTCACGTCCCTCTGAAATCCAACTACTCTCACTAGTAGAAGTTGTCCAAGGTGTTTTCTGCTGCATATGTGTCTTACCTAACAACAATGTAAGGTAGCCACCACCTGTAACACTGTAAAGTAGCCACCACCTGTAACACTGTAAGGTAGCCACCACCTGTAACACTGTAAAGTAGCCACCACCTGTAACACTGTAAGGTAGCCACCACCTGTAACACTGTAAGGTAGCCACCACCTGCCTAGTATGGGCCAACAGGCCTGCTGCAGTGTTCCTCCTTTCTTATGTTCTTATGTTAACACTGTAAGGTAGCCACCA
This sequence comes from Cherax destructor, assembly GCA_009830355.1. Lineage (NCBI taxonomy): Eukaryota > Metazoa > Arthropoda > Malacostraca > Decapoda > Parastacidae > Cherax > Cherax destructor. The sequence continues at coordinate 2,041 of WNWK01004380.1, read as the reverse complement.
CCTGTAACACTGTAAGGTAGCCACCAAGTTATAAATTAGACACATATGCAACACTTGGGTATCTTTATTGAGGAAACGTTTCGCCACACAGTGGCTTCATCAGTCCAATACAAAGTAGAAAGGTGTAAGGAGAGGAGGAGTTTGAGGTTATCAGTCCCTCGGCCTGGAGTCGATGTGTTCAGTCCATCAATCTTGTTAGAAGTGTAGCACAAGGCCGTAGAGGTGGCTTATATGCAAACGAATTCTTCAACACTTGTCCAACCTTTGGGCGAAGACCTACTTCGAATAGTGGATGGTACCACTATAACCCCGCCCTCTCCTGCTTCACCTCACCTGATTACAGCATATAAGCCACCTCTACGGCCTTGTGCTACACTTCTAACAAGATTGATGGACTGAACACATCGACTCCAGGCCGAGGGACTGATAACCTCAAACTCCTCCTCTCCTTACACCTTTCTACTTTGTATTGGACTGATGAAGCCACTGTGTGGCGAAACGTTTCCTCAATAAAGATACCCAAGTGTTGCATATGTGTCTAATTTATAACTTGTCGGTTCTCTGAACCATTCATCTACAAGGTAGCCACCACCTGTAACACTGTAAGGTAGCCACCACCTGTAACAACGTGTGATAGTCGGCAACTATAACATCACCGTGAAAGCAGGAACTCCAACGGACCTTCAGCATGACGTACCACGGTTTTACGATCGTTCAAAACACGAGGCTTCATATATCCAATTAGCATTCACTTTGCACCAATATACACAATTATCCCGCTTGACTCGCCTGGATCAAATGAAACGAGGCTTCATCACTGAAGATTATGCCAGATATTAATACTGTTTGCACGTCGACTCTCTGCACCATCTACTCATGAAATTCGATACTCTGCTCGGCAGCATCTTCACGAAGATCTTGAAAAAGGTTACGTTGTTTGCGTGGGTGTTGTTTACACTTAACGTTCTTGCAAAATAAGTTCTGCTCAATTGCAGGCAAATTACTAGAGTCAATTATAGCTGATATTATAAGAAACCATCTCGATAAACATAATTTGATTAACGATACTCAGCATGGATTCACGAGGGGCCGTTCCTGCCTATCTAATTTATTAACTTTCTTCGGTAAAGCTTTTGAGGCTGTTGATCACGATAAAGAATTCGATATTGTTTATTTAGACTTTAGTAAGGCTTTTGATAGAGTACCGCACCAGAGACTGTTAAGAACATAAGAATGGAGGAACACTGCAGAAGGCCTACTGGCCCATACAAGGCATGTCCTTATCAAAACCACCACTACCTAAGAATTTACTCCTGTACTCACGACACTAATCAAACCCAGCCCCTCCCACTCATATATTTGTCCAATCTCTTTTTAAAGCCACCCAAGGTCCTAGCCTCTATCACCCTACTCGGAAGATTGTTCCACGCATCTACAACTCTGTTCGAAAACCAGTACTTGCCTATGTCCTTTCTAAATCTAAATTTATCCAATTTAAATCCGTTATTTCTCGTTCTTACTTGGTTCGATATCCTCAGTATTTTATTAATATCTCCTTTGTTTATGCCCATCATCCACTTGTACACCTCGATGATATCTCCCCTCATTCTACGTCTCTCCAGAGAGTGGAGATTCAATGCTCTAAGTCTATCTTCATACGGGAGATTTCTTATACTGTAAATCATTTTAGTCATTCTTCTTTGTATGTTCTCCAATGAATCTATATCCATCCTGTAGTAAGGAGACCAAAACTGAGCTGCATAATCCAAATGAGGTCTCACTAGTGATGTATAGAAAACATTCAGCGTAGAATGACTAAATTAATACATAGCATTAGAAATCTTACTTACGAAGAAAGATTGAAGACCCTTAAATTACATTCACTTGTAAGACGTAGAATGAGGGGACATGATCGAGGTATACAAGTGGAAAATGGGTATTAACAAAGGGGATATAATAAGGTCTTGAGGGTATCTCTCCAAGAGAGAACCCGCAATAATGGATTCAAGTTAGATAAGTTTAGATTTAGAAAGGATATAGA
>WNWK01004379.1:32500-141730 GCA_009830355.1 Cherax destructor | reverse complement strand
CATTGGTGATGTTCGTGTTTTTCTGGTTTAAAAATTTGAAAGTGGTGGGGTTAGGCTATACAGTTCATTTCTTGCACAATACAGCGCACACACAATTGAATTTATGCATGTGGCACTTCTATAATGTCATAATTTGGCTAGGGAAAAATAGTTAAATTTTTTTTCAGGTATTGCATTCATCTTTCATTATAAAACGTGCCTAAAGTCGAAACATTCTAAAGTTGAAGCAATATTTCCCATGAGAAATAATGTAAATCCAATTAATCCATTCCAGACCCACAAAAATACATTTTTTAAAGAATAACTATAGTTTTACATACACACAACACAGATAAATACATACAGTAATAAATTAGTAATACAATAGATAAATAAACATTTAAATAAACATTTAAAATAACATTTACTTACCTTTATTGAAGACTGTTGCTGGCATCTGGAAGATAGGGAGGAGTGAGGGCTCACTTATTGTTTGGAAGGGGAATCCCCTTCCATAGAGACTTTAGGTGACAAGTCCTTATCTGGGGTTACTTCCCTTCTTTGTCTTTTAATGCCACTAGGACCAGTTTGAGAGTCACTGGACCTCTGTCACACAAAATAACTGTTCAGAGTGCTCTGTTTCTGGCACCTCTTTAAGATGTCCCTAAAATGGGACATGGTTTTGTCACTGATCATGTTGCACATATGGCTTGTTTCAGCTTGCTCAGGGTGGTATTTTTCCACAAAACTTTGCAACCTATTCCACATTCCATGATTTGCTTTTGCCATAGTACATCCTGGCAAGCTCCACAACTCGCACACCACTCTCGTGTTTTTGTACTATTTCTTTCTTCACTTCTATGGTGTTTCTCACTTTCTTTACCAAAGGGGTGCCACTAGGAAGTTTCTTTGGGCCCATGGTGACTTATTTCACAGTCGCACTCAATAAATAAGCACCAAACACAATGAATTAATTGTGAAATGTTTGGATGAGCGGCAGGGTAATGTTCACTCAAAGATAAACAAAGCCAGACTGACTCACGACGCCTGCGTGGGGAGGCGTGCAGTGAGACAGTGCGAAACTCGGGACAAAATTTAGCCGAAAAAATGGTTCTAAACTTGAAGCGTCAGATACTCAGGGCGAATGAAACTCGGGGTCCACCGTACTGTATACTACGTACTTCGAACAAGTGGATGTGCCTTTTACAACACTACCATCTCCATCCCCTTTATCTCCCGGGTTATAAAATGCCAGCAAAACTATAGTGTACTGAACATAAAATATCAGACACCATTAGCCATCGTACTATGCTTTAATGTAAAAATCTACAGTATTAAGAAAAACCTTATGTACAGTTGATCATAGTATAAAATTCTTTGGTATTAAAAAGTTTATGGTGCTGAAAAGTCTGTTAAAATGTATTGTGATGAAGTCTGTGGTGCTAAAAAATCTAGTTTTAAAAAAAGTGTATGGTAGTTAAATTTTAGCAGATAGCCAGCACAATCTCAGGCCTGACATTAGCAGAAAAGATAGGCACAACTTGATTTATTCCTAGGCTCAAAAACCTGTAGCTGCAGACCCTTGTATTTATATTCTCTGCTTCAGGCCCTCCACTCCATACCAAAGTACTATCTTTGTAACAGTACAGTACAGTGGTACCTCGGTTTACGATGTTATCACCTTACGTTATTTTCGGTAACCGATATTTATAACGTAAGAAATTTGTTTGTGGTTTACGATGTTTGCTTCGGTTACCGACATTCGTACCGGACCTGTCCGCTTGGCGCCCAGCTGAGCGCGCACTCCAGGGAGCGTCAGTGCTATTGTTTACAAGCGAGAGCGACCACCCACCCACACCCACGCATTCATACCAGTATATTGTCATTATTCCACTGTTTTTAGTGCTTGCAACTGCTAAATAAGCTACCATGGGTCCAAGGAAAGATCCTAGTGCTAAGCCTGTGGTAAAGAATGTGCAGGGAGTGAAGCATTTATGCAGGGAGTGTAGCATTTATGCAGGGAGTGTAGCATTTATGCAGGGAGTGTAGCAGGCATGCAGGGAGTGTAGCAGGCATGCAGGGAGTGTAGCAAAGATGCAGAGAGTGTAGCAGGGATGCAGGGAGTGTAGCAGGCATGCAGGGAGTGTAGCAGGCATGCAGGGAGTGTAGCAAAGATGCAGGGAGTGTAGCAGGGATGCAGGGAGTGTAGCAGGGATGCAGGGAGTGTAGCAAGGATGCAGGGAGTGTAGCAGGGATGCAGGGAGTGTAGCATTCATGCAGGGAGTGTAGCAAAGATGCAGGGATGCAGGGAGTGTAGCAGGGATGCAGGGAGTGTAGCAAGGATGCAGGGAGTGTAGCAAGGATGCAGGGAGTGTAGCATTCATGCAGGGAGTGTAGCATTCATGCAGGGAGTGTAGCATTCATGCAGGGAGTGTAGCATTCAAAGAAAAAGGCCAGTAACCCCAGAAAAGAACTTGGTACCTGCAGTGTTAATGGAAGGGGATTCCCCTTCCAAACACTAGCATACTACACCTTCTCCCCTCCTCCTGTCCTCCACACATCAACAACTCTTCAATAAATGTAAGTGACATGTTATTGTACAATATTTGCATGTATATTTATGTATTCTTTATTAAATTGTGTATTATTTAATGTCCAAAAGTTCTAAAAATATTTTATTTAACTACTTTTGGAAGTCTTGGACGGATTAAATTTATTTCCATTATTTCTTATGGGGAAAATTGATTCGTTTTACGATTGTTTCGGCTTAAAATATGCCCTCTCTGACGGATTAAAATCGTAAACCGAGGTACCACTGTATTAGTGCAGTCGGTTCATAATTAAAATAATCTGGGTTGAATCCTAGGAAGGGCAAGACATGTGGGCAAGTTTCCAGGTATGTGCTTTTCCTGTTACCTAGCTGTAAATAAATACCCAAAAGTTGAACTGTTGTTGGTTGCATCTTAGGAAAGGATGATTAATCCGAATGAAGACTTATTCTTTGAGTTCAAACTGGATCATTCAAGAGTGTACTGCTTTGTAGAACTGTCAAGTCTGAGTGTCTGGCTACTGTGTAAGCTGCCAGAATTTCAAACTACTTCTTTCTTTCTTTCTGTCAACACGTCGGCCGTTTCCCACCGAAGCGGGGTGGCCCAAAAGGAAAAACGAAAGTTTCTCCTTTTACATTTAGTAATATATACAGGAGAAGGGGTTACTAGCCCCTTGCTCCCGGCATTTTAGCGCCTCTTACGACAGCATGCAGAAGGTCTTGACGTGAGGAAGAAAATTCTGTTCCACTTCCCAAAATTGGAGAATTTCAACCAACTTCTTCTTCTTTACAACACGATCGTCAACGGGGCCGTTTTCCCACCCCGAGCAGGGTGGCCCAAAATGAAAACGAAAGTTTCCCATTTTACATTTAGTAATATATACAGGAGAAGGGGTTACTAGCCCCTTGCTCCCAGCATTTTAGTCGCCTCTTACGACACGCAAATTTCAAACTTAACTGATATTAAATTTAATCATTGAGAGAGGGTGGAAATGAGATTATCAGACATCAGACATAAAAGGATAGAAATGCAATGAACATTGAAATGCAATATGAAGGTCCAATGACCAGTACTATATAGTAAAGTTGGTAGAGTTCTGAAATTTACATTGCAAAGTCGGTGATTCCTGTCACTGGTAAATAATACTGTACAATACTGTTGCTAAATTACAAATTTCTTATTATACATATGACTTGATTTTTTTATGCATTTACAGAATACACACCCACTGTGGTTTCTGCTGCAAGCCTCCACCTGAAGCCTACCTTCATAAATAACTTGAACCCGCCCATACTAAAATTTTATTATACTGTACAAAGATTTATATGAGGGGTAGCAAGTGAAAAACACTGCTTCCATGGAAAATGATCTACATTTACTCAACAAATACCTAAAGAACTAGCAAATGCTGTCCATTGTGATAAAATATAAAACTAACCACGTGGGGCATAACAGTGTTAGGTAGCATGTCTTCTCACCTCGAGTGGATGGAGGATCAAGCCTCCATCAGTCTTTGCACTGAATGACCAACACTGGTCCAGTGCTTTACAAAAATAAATATGGGTACACCAATCCCTAGTGCAAGCATAGTATACAGTCCATGAAAGTATCTCATGAAGTGACAGCAGCAACCAGAGATAATCCAAGACAAAGGAAATTATTCATGAGATCTGCTTATACTATTCATTCCCCTACCTAGTCTATTAAACATCTGTCAATCCATGAAATATTACTGTCTGAACCATTAATTGTAATACTGTTTTTATGTGCAACTTCAAGATTATTATTCTTATAAACCTCCACCTTGACTACCTCGCATTAGTATTAAGATTAAATAAAATTTATAAAAAAGTTAACCACTCTTATCTTGTCTAAATTTAGGTAGTTATTATGTATTAGGATTAGTATGCCTGAAATGCCCGGCATGATAGTGGCTTTCTTCGTACTTAACAAACCAAAACTGTAATTACACTTTGTAACCTTTACAAAGAAATAAAATCTTTATTCTTTATTATTCTCATTTTATACCTCAGCTACTATATCATTCAAACATGGAAAAGCACCATCATAAAGTAGATACTTGTAATGTGCATCTATAGTTTTTTATATCACTATCAAAATTTTATTCATTATCCTGTGTGAATTTTGGCTGACTAAAATTGGAGACACTTATTTAAGAGGATGGCTACAAGCCTGAGCAAGTGTTCAATGCTGACGAGACAGGCGTATTTTAGAAAAGTCATCTAGAGCTTGCATCACCAAGCAGGAGAAAAGTGAACCTGGATTCAAGGCAGCAAAAAACTGTTTCAGCTTGTTTCTGTGCACTTATTCACTTGATTTAAAGTGTAAACTGATGCTTACTTTTCATTCCCAGAACCTCTGTCCTTTAAAGGTAAAAAACAAACAACTTTGGCTGTTATTTGGTAGCTAACAAGGCAGCATGGATGAATATAATGTCCTGTTTGTTGAGTGGTTCAAACATTTTTTGTTCAGTCAAGATGTACCTGTTCCAAAAGAACTTTCATTCAAGGTTCTCCTTGGTTTAGCGCTTCTTTTGATTATAATAATAATCAAGGTTCTCCTCACTCTTGATAATTTCCACTGCCATCCTTAAGTCTCGCAGTCTAGGGACTTAAATATGAAGAATGGTTTTATTACCAGATACGACATTTTTTATACAACCACCGGGTCAAAGAGTGACTTAAGAAAAAGGGGGGAGGGTAAAGAAACTCCTCACAACAGTGGATGACATTGCAGAGAGACTTGAGTGCCAAAGTTCTGGTATAAATGTAGATGCAATAGCCAAAGTAAAAGTTGCATGGGATCAAGTGTCCCAAGCAACAATCAGTGCAGGCTGGAGAAAATTATGACATAGTATAGTGTTGGAGAAATTCGATTCCCAGATAGGATGAGAAAGAACCTGAACCCAAACAGGTGACACTCCAAGACACATGCAAGATGCTGCATGGTACTACTAAAACTGCAAATTTAAAATGCTGCAGGGTAAAAAAAAAAATGTATTATAGAATATCAGCAGATTTCAGTAAGTAATAATTGCTGCCCACAGCTCACGAACCACAGCCATCCACCTTGGCCCAGTATGGCCACAGAAACGTTTTCCTACTGTGTCAACGTCATGCATCAACCACCAAAATTTAAGTTAAAAGAAATTGTTTTATGAAACCTTGTTATATACACATACTCTTCTTTGATTGTCTAACCCTCATTACATCCAACTAGGCCTAATATTATTATTATAATTAAAACAAAGTGATAAACCTGCCAGGCCAACTAGGCCTAGATCAACAAGAAATGCCATCAACAATGTATAAAAAACTGTTATTTCTGATTAAATAAGAATTTAAAAAAGTTGACTTTATTTTTTTTAAGAAGTAAAGAACATAACTATTCGTACCATATGTTCTTCACTTTACATATAGCAGTTTTATATATAGTGCTGATTTCAGGAACATAACTCACATGGTATGTGAGAGTTTACGGTGTATAACTACAGTAAGGAATAAGTCACAATACTGTGGCTGGAACAATTTACAAAGAACCTGCACTTTGCAGAAGAAACTGTAGATAGCATTTTAGTCCATCCTGGACCATTATCAAGTTAGTTGTGATTTGATAATAATCCAAAATGGACTGAAATGTCATCTTAAGTGCCCTTACTGAAGTGTGGGATATTAGTGGATATAGCTACAGTATTAGGCTTCTACACCATATAAGAAATTTTTAGCCTCTAATGGATGGCTAGATAGATTTAGTTTTTGTAAAACACAGGCTAATAGCAAGCTGTTATTTATTATAGACATCTATTCTGAAGTCACCACTTCACATATTTGGCAAGTTTTAGATTTCAATGCTTTAAATTACTAATAACTGTATTTCTTTTTCTTATTTAGTGTGAAAAGGAGAGGTTTGAGGCCCCAAGTGACTATATTAATGAAATTATTGCACAAAAATAGAAGTTGAACCACACGACATATAACTAGCGAAAAAAGATTTTTGCACAATTTATTTTTACTTGCCATATACATCTTCTAGGATTTCAGATTAGTGAAAATTTGCATGTGATATTTAAAACTTTTGCATTATAAAACTTGAAGTAGTATTAAAATACATAAAGAATTAAAATTATATTTAATATAATGTTTATCCTATACTGTACAATATTTTCTTGATATACACTATAAAATATGCAAATTCTACTAGCCCTGAGTAAAGCAACCTACCAGTAGATATAATGAATATACAGTATATATATATATATATATATATATATATATATATATATATATATATATATATATATATATATATATATATATATATATATATATATATATATACAGTGGTACCCGACTTACGATATTTTTTCATTCCAGAATGCTGTTCAAGTGCCATTACCAAACGAATTTATCTCCATAAGAAATGATGTAAAATAGACTAGTCCTTTTAGACCCCCAAAATTACACTTTCAAAAGCATTTAAAAAATCAACTTACATAAAAGGGTGTGTTTGGGGACCATCGTAAGTCGGGTACCACTGTATATATTATATATATATATATATATATATATATATATATATATATATACACATGCATATATGTATACATACATACACACCAGACAAAGAAATTCACACCTAACTTGCTCTAAATTCCTCTCAACTCAAGATGCCATTTGATGGGAAATTTACATGTGTTGAGCAAGCAGGGTTGGTAGTGAAGTGTTTACTATGAAGTATACAGAGCTTATTCACTAAGTCCCAGCCAATTTAAATTGCTTAATTAATAGAGCCCCTTTGCCGATCTCTTTGACAAGAGACTTCGTAACACTGAATGTGCTTCATAGTAATGTGTATGTACCAAAATTCATTAATTGCACAACAGACTTATTACTATTAGTACTGATCAATTTTTTTTTAATATTTCATTACTGCTGTAACTTGTTTAGCTAATAAAATACTGAGGACCAGTTCCTGGACCCATTATGTGCCTCATTGTTTTTTGCTACTATCAGGATAGGTATGGGGAGCATAATAAAGTTATCAGACTACCTGTCCAATACAAAACTGAAACAAAGCTATCCCTTTCACCCTGAAAAGTGAGATATAAAAAAAATTTGTGTTTATACTGTACACAAGAAATCATGGAGTCGTAAACATTTTCATCAATAGCAGCATATAACAATGCTTAGCAACATGTTTCAGTTAAATCAAGATTTTGCAAATACTGTAGCATACAAGTTTACTAGTGCACATGTAATGTAGTCAAAGCATAGTGATGCTACATAATTTGACAAAGTCTTTGACTTCCCTTTTGTTCTTTTGCTGGGTGTCCAGATGGGTGTGGAAGTGGCCAGTGGAAGTTGCTACCCGGGACTGTTGGAAAGTGAGCTGGGTATGGCCACCCATGCCCACTCATATCATGTTGGTAGGCGTGGGAAGTGGATAAGGATGACAAGTATGGAGGTCCCTTACTGTAACCTATACATGGTTGGTAATGATGGTTGTGGGGATGAGAATGGTGGTGGTGGTTCTGGAAACGCTCCCTACGTAAGTTGTCAAGGTGAGTCCTCAGAACTTCTGGATCCCAAGGATTTGGCTGTGGCATTTTGTAAACCTGTAAGTAGATAAGTTTAGACACATTACACAATTTTAAAAGAGTGCAATCATCTTGCAGAGTAACTTGTGTAAATTACCCAGGATAAACCAAAAAATCAAACAGTGATTTATTTTTAATGGGGTTTCTGTAGGCAGACTTAGTTTTAGAACCAAATAAGGATGAAACCCTAGAAAAATTATACAGTAGTCCTCCCCATATCTGTGGATGGTACGTTCCAAGACCTGCTGCGGATGCCCGAAACTGCAGATAGTAACGAACCATATAAGTTCTTTGTTTATATACATACAAATCAAATCAAAATCAAAACTTTATTTCTTTGCTAAGGTTAGAAATTTTGTGTTTACATTTCATAATTTGATTGGTACAAAGAAAGCCACTATCATGCCAAGGCATTTTGGGCAGACTTAATCTAATACTTAAAGACTAAAGTCTAGACAGGTGAAGAGTGATAGATTACAAATATTAAATATTTTACTCTATTATTAATATGAGGTAGTACAATTAATGATACAAACATACATTTTTAAGTTTGTAATAATGGCTTAATAGTTAAGGAATAATAAAATATCTGGGAGAGTTGCTTTAAATCTAGTTAAAGTTCAGCATAGTGTGGGTATGGTTGTTATTGAGAGATGAGGTGATTTTTGAGTATAGTCCTCAATTGATTTGTGGGCAGGGAACCTCTTGCTGTTTCAGGCAAACAGTTCCAGATCTTTGGGCCCTTTATGTGTATTGCATTTTTTCATAGTGTGAGATGGACACGAGGGATGTCAAAAGTGTTTTATGCCTCGTGTTATGCCTGTGTGTTCTGTTGAAGCTGTCTAGGAGAAGTTTGAGTGGATAGTTGATATTGGAGTTTAATGTTCTGTATACAGCCTCTCCTCACTTAGCGACGTACTCACTTACCGACGCCTCGAACTTACGGTGGGCTCACTGACCAGTATTCATACCTAAATAATGTATATTAGAGCTGATTTCCTCTATTCTGTTTATTTCAATATACAGTACACTACTGTATTAACATTTAAAAATATACCAGAAATATTATAAATGGTGCAAAGGTGACATTAAAACAATATCAAAGATGGTTGATACGAACTCACTACCATTACAGTATGCTCCTCACTTAGCGATGAATTCGTTTTACGATGTGGTCTCAGGAACAGAACTCCGTCATTAAGTGAGGAGAGGCTGTATATAGTAGGCACAATAATAATACCTGGAATATATCTGGAGAGGGTTTCAGGGATCAAAGCCCCCACAGCCCGGTCTGTGACCAGGCCTCACGGTGGATCAGGGCCTAATCAACCAGGCTGTTACTGTTGGCCGCACGCAACCTGACGTACAAACCACAGCCCGGCTGGTCAGGTACTGACTTTAGATGCCTGTCCAGCGCCTTCTTGAAGACAACCAGGGGTCCATTGGTAATCCCCCTTATGTGTGCTGGGAGGCAGTTGAACAGTCTTGGGCCCTGCACACTTATTGTGTTGTCTCTTATCGTGCTAGTGGCATCCCTGATTTTCATTGGCGGGACGTTGCATTGTCTGCCGAGTCTTTTGCTTTCATAGGGAGTGATTTTCATGTGCAAGTTTAGTACTAATCCCTCTAGGATTTTCCAAGTGTATATAATCATGTATCTCTCCCGCCTGCGTTCTAGGGAGTACAGGTTGAGGAACTGAAAGCGTTCCCAGTAATTGAGATGTTTTATCGCAGTTATGTGTGTCATGAAGGTTCTCTGTACATTTTCTAGGTCAGCAATTTCACCTGCCTTGAAAGGTACTGTTAGTATGCAGCAATATTCCAACCTAGATAGAACAAGCGACCTGAAGAGTGTCATCATGGGCTTGGCATCCCTAGTTTTGAAGGTTCTCATAAGTGTGTATATTTTGTATATTTAGGAAGTTCAAGCTTTTGAAGAGTGGTGGGGTGTATTGTCTGATGTATGAGCATGTGATCATCTGCACCGCCGCTTTTTGTTAGGTTATTAAAGGTTTAAGATGATTGGCTATGGTAGATCCCCAAGCACAAATACCATAGGTGAGGTAAGGGTATATGAGAGAGTGATACAAAGTAAGGAGTGCCCTTTGGGGTTCATAGTATTGTATCTTGGAAAAGATACCTACTATTTTTAAACTTTCTTAGTTATATACTGGATGTGGGTCTGAAATTTAAGATTACAGTCAAGGTGGAGACCTAGAAATTTGCCATTAGTGTGTCTTTTAATGGGTGAACCATTTATCAATATGTTTAGCTGGATATTTAATGCTGTTTCCAAAAAGCATGAAGTAAGTTTTGTCTATATTGAGAGTAAGTTTATTGGTCATCATCCAGTTTGATAACTTATGTAGCTTGCTGTTTACAGTGTTACTAAGTATAGATGGGTTTGGGTGGGAGAAGACGTAAGTGGTGTCATCTGCGAACAGAACTGGTTTAAGGAGTTGCAATGCATTTGGGAGGTCATTGATGTAAATTTGAAAGAGTAGAGGACCTAGGACACTTCCCTGTGGCACTCCAACAACTACAGGCTGAGTACTGGAGGTCATGCCATTTGTGTATACATACTGGTATCTACCACTAAGATAAGATTTTAGGTAATTGAGAGTGTCCTCTGACCCCGTAATGCTCTAGTTTTAGGTGCAAGATATTGTAGTCTACTGTATCAAATGCTTTCCATAGGTTTATGAAGAGTCCCAGAGGATATTCATTTTTTTCAAGCACTGTATACTATAGTAACTCAAGCATCTGAATAACTGCATCATTCGTGCTTTTTTTCAGCCTAAACCCAAACTGGCAGGGTTTCAGTATGTTATGGGATAGGAGGTAGGAGTAGATTTCTTTATGTATTATTTTTTTGAAGATTTTAGAGAGTAAAGACAAGTTAGATATTGGTCTGTAGTTATTTAGTTCTATAGGATCGCCTGCTTTGAGGATTGGGATGACCCTTGCTGTCTTGAGTATGGATGCGAATGTTGAAGATTCAACAAATTAGTTAAATAATGTTGCAATAATGGGGACAGCACATTAGCTGCTTTTTTTATACATGATTGGTGGCAAGTTATTTAGGTGTCCTGCCTTGTTTTTTAATGATTTAATTATTAGTGAGACTTCAGTAGGATTTGTTGCTGCTATAGAGTATGTGGGCAATTACCAGTGAAATAGTCTTTTGGCTGAGATATGCGTTTGGGATTTTGATCCTATAGTAGAAAAGAAGACATTAAGTTTGTTGGAGTGTCTATAGGCTGTATGTGTGGTTCGTCTGGTTTTGCTAAGTTAATCTCTGTGTTTCTAGACAGTTTCCTAGAGCCCTAAATTTCAGAGAGAGTTTTCCCGGTCTTTTTCATATCACCTTTTATTTCATTAAATCTGTTTACATAATACAGTGGTAACCCGAGTTTCGTACAGCTCCCAACTCGAACAATTATGTAAGTGTATTATTGTAAGTGCTTTTGTAAGTGTATTTTTGGGGGTCTGAAATGGACCAATCTAATTTACATTATTCCTTATGGGAACAAATTCATTTGGTAACGGCACTCAAACAGCCTTCTGGAACGAATTATGGCCGAAATTCGGGGTACCACTGTGCATTTGTTTGAATTTCCATATTAGATTAGTAAGTATTGAGGTGTATCGTTTAGTTCTTTTGTTATTGGGCCCTGTCTGAATTGTTTTTCATATACAGCTAGCCACTCACTCAAGTCACTGTTCGCGTTGGTCGTGACCAGTTACATTTTGTGTCCTACTGTACAGGCGTGTTTGTGTGGTGGTGTAAGTATGGCCCCCAGGCGAACAGCAACTGCTATTGATGAGCCAACCCCTAAGTGCTCAAAGAAAGTCATGAATTTGGAGAAGGTGAAATTGCTAGCCAAATGTAGGGCAGGTTATTTGAGCAATTCTGCCATTGGAAAATTATTTAATGTAAACGAAAGCACAGTGCGCTCTATCAAGAAAAAATGAGGCGAAGATAAGGGCAGCACTAGCATCAACTGCTCCTCCCTCAGCCCGGTGGCCTGGTGGCTAGAGCTCTCGCTTCACACATGGAGGGCCCAGGTTCGATTCCCGGCGGGTGAAAACATTTCGACGTGTTTCCTTACACCTGTTGTCATGTTCACCTAGCAGCAAATAGGTACCTGGGGTGTTAGTCGACTGGCGTGGGTCGCATCCTGGGGGACAAGATTAAGGACCCCAATGGAAATAAGACAGACAGTCCTCGATGACGCACTGACTTTCTTGGGTTATCCTGGGTGGCTAACCCTCCAGGGTTAAAAATCCGAAGAAAATCTTATCTTAAGCAAGTGTCACAAGTAAGAAACAGTGCGATGTCTTAGATGGAATCAGCATTATTTGTGTGGATTTCAGACCAAAATAGAAAAGGAAAACCCATAGACAGCAATGCTATTCGTGCAAAGGAAAGACTTTGTATGATACGTTGACTAGTGATGAGTATACAGACAAGATTTTTTTTTGATACTACTGAAGTTTATTAAAAACTTCTGTTATACTGACATTGGGTTAAGCCTCAGCCGAGGTTTTACCCAATGGACCAGCTGCCACTGAACATAAGTACTGTACACAAAACTAGACAAATACACGAACCCACACCCAGAAGACTGAAACTTATGATGACATTTAGGTCTGATGTGGATCATTAGCAACACTTTAAATACCATTTTCTCTGCAGTAATATCAGACCTTGTTTCTCAAGTTGTCCATGAGAGTAAGTAGGGCAGGGCTGCCACGTGCATCTCGGAAGTCCAGAGGCTCACGCCCATCCTGTTAAGAGTAAGATTAGCGAGAGGTGGCAAGAAAATACTGGTGGGGATAGAATGTTTGAAGAAACTGAATACTGGTAGAGATAGATTACTGGACAAATAGAAGGGTGAGAGAAAAGAATGTTGGCAGATCACAACAGCATAATACAGTACTGTATAATTATATTTTACTCTTGCACTTTCTCCTACCTCCACTATCTCCTACCTTTGTACACCCCTCACTCCTATGCTTCACACATTTCTACTTGCCCACATCCCTCCCTGCAGCACTGTATGACCCTTTGGGGTATGGTGCTTACTTTGATAACAATAATAATAACAACAGCATAGAAAATCCTCATCAAACACTTTTACCTACATGTGTATTGTAATATACTACTACAGATGCCTTTCTATATATCCTTATCAATAAACAGGGAAGAATTAGTAATGTATTTTGCAAATAAAATTTACGAACCATATCAAGCGTGTGTTCAGAAGAGCCCAAGTCAAGTAGAGCAGCACAAATGGCACCACCGTCAGGCAGACCAGAAGCGTAGTGCAAGGGTGTTCTTCTCCACTGATCCCTCACATCATCTGGACAAAACCTGTATCGCAAAAAAAAAAAAAATGAAAAAATAACCAGAGAATGTAGGTACAGTTGTTATAGGGTATTAAAGCTATGTTTCTTATTTTTCACATTCAGATAAGCAGTACCAGTGCACAGATCCTTTCACCTATAGAGTGAATATTTCTAGCAGAGATATGACCAGAATCCAGAAGTGCAATATTCTATTTAATGTGCAGTGGCCTAGTAAGACCACTGCACATTTCACTTTTAATTTTCATAGGCTAATGTGTAATGCATCAATCAACCCAAGTGACTTGAGAGTTTGTTTACAACTCACAATACATTAACCCATTGAAGATATACAGTGTGACAGTTTATTATAGAATTACTACATGTTATGCTGAAATGTAGACTGAGGTTCTGAATTCTACTCCTATCTGCCCTCCTGGTTCTTTTGATGGGGGAGATATGCATAAAAGAGATCCTTCAAGAAAGGTGCCTTGATGCCAGTGAAAGTCTCATGATCCTGAGAACTGGAATTACCTTGTATTTCCTGCCAGAATTTCAAACTTCTTTCTTTCTTTCTTTCTTTCTTTCAACATGTCGGCCGTTTCCCACCGGCCCAAAAGGAAAAACGAAAGTTTCTCCTTTTACATTTAGTATTCACTATATGACCCTTATGGGTTTAGTGCTTCTCATTAAATATAATAATAATAATGAGACAGGAGAGAGAGACAGAGTCATACAGGATATGGAAACTATGCCTGTATCAGACTCTCTTCATGGATTCATGTGCAGTAAAGTGAATGCATTTCCTTTACATCACCCTGCCCTGACAGGAAATGGTTAGAAAAAAAAAACATTACCTCACCGGAGAAGTTTCCTGCCTGGTCCTTCTACAAACCTTTGTGTTACGTGGTTATTGTGAGCTGCAGGTCGGTCTTGAGGAGCTCTTAGAATAAGGTTAACTATTTGTTCCCGCCCATGAAGTACTGCCCAGTGTAGGAGTGGCATCCCGTCTCCCTAGAGATAAAGCACTTTATGAATGGAGTGTAATAACAATGATTGCAAAAAAAAAAGTGTACTTTTACTGCATATACTACATTACATTTTTAATTGCGTATTAAAATTGAATTTTAACCCAAACGTGCTAAGAGGCCCGGGCAACAATAGTAATTAAAGTGGACCCCGGATTTCGTACTGCTCCCAACTCGAACAATTATGTAAGTGTATTTTTGTAAGTGCTTTTGTAAGTGTATTTTTGGGTGTCTAAAAGGACTAATCTAATTTACATTATTCCTTATAGGAACAAATTCGTTCGGTAACGGCACTCAAACAGCATTCTGGAACGAATTATTGACGAAATCTGGGGGTCCACTGTACTGTAATTTTTAAAGATTCTGAAAAATGTTTGATACAGAGCACTGTATATCAATTATGTCTGTTATATTTTTACGCTAAGCATTGATAATGATGCTAAGAACCAGAGTATGCAAATTCTGATGTAATTGAAAATATACCCTACACACAAGTGAACTCGAACAAAAAAAATGAGATCAAGTATTAACAAAAAGGATTAGAAGAAGAATAGTAGTTTTACTATAAAAGGAAAGGGACCAAGTTAGAATATAAAAAAATACAGATAAATTTGTTGGATATATTGCACCTGGTAAAGCGTATGGAAGAACTAAGGAAAAAGAGGTAAGATGGAAAGTATGATATGATTCCCAAAGAAGAGAATAGGTTTAGACAGGCAAGGGAATGTTTGCATAGTAGCACACACATGAGCAATGCATTATAATACTTTGATAATTGAAAGAAACTATTTGTTGCATTTTGGAAGTTTAGAAAATGTGAAGGAAATAGGTGATTAGCTGCTGAATGAACAGGCATACCTTGCTAACACGATGGGTTAGGTTCCAGACCACCGCTGTAAAGCAAATATCTCCTTAAGCGATCACGCCTTTTCACTTGCCAGTGCATATAAAAGCATAGAATGTTTAACTATCATTTATTAAGTGAGCAATGGCACTGGTCTGAAAAATGAGTAAGAGTAAAATAATAATAAATGCTCAGTACTTACATGAACCATATCCACGATTCGGTATCTCGATTTCAGTTATCCACTGTTTCTTAAGCCAAATACCTCTTAATTTTTATTACTGCCACAATAAAAGTAGTGAAGCCTGACTTTAAGGAGGTCTGGGATAGTCATTGGACTATTCTCAGATGTCGCATCTGAGTGCTCTGCAAAGACAATGATTATGTATGAGTAGGTGAAAGTGCTTTAATGATGATGAAACCTATTTTCTTCTGAATTTGTTATTCTTTTTGGGTCACCCTGCCTCAAGTGTAGCGACACTTGTTGAAAAAAAAAAAAAAAAATTGATAGTGAGTTAGGGGCTTTTCATATACAGAAGGTTAGGTTCTAGGCTACCGCCAGAAAGTGGACATCGCTGGAAAGCAGAATGCTATTTTTTTCCACATATAAATGCCAGATAACAAGTTTACACTAACATTTATTAAGTTAGCAATAGAACTAGGCATTAAAAACAATAACCACAGTTCATAAAAATGGTTCAGAGGAGGAGGAGGAACAGAGATGGAGGAAAGTGCCTTCTTCAATGATTAAGGAGATTTGTGGAATGTGGAGCAGGGTGCAAGGCTTTATGGATGAATATCACCCTAACAAAGCTGTTGCAGGCCGTGCTGGCAACATGTACAATGACAATGTGGTGTCCCATTTCAGGGACGTTTTAAAGAAACGCCAGACACAGAGCTCCCTGGACAGATTTTTGGTTAGAGAGGGGTCCAGTGACTCAACCTGGTCCTAGTGGCATTAAAAGAAAAAGGCCAGTAACCCCAGAAAAGGACTTGGTACCAGCAGTGTTATTGGAAGGGGATTCCCCTTCCAAACACTAGCATACTACTACTTCCTCCCCCCTCCTCCCATCTTCCACACAACAACTCTTCAATAAAGGTAAGTGTGAAGTTAATACACTGTTGTATGTATTAGTTGTAATTTATATATACATGTATACTGTGTAAGTTAATGTGTAAAAAATATTTATTTTAATACTTTTGGGTGTCTGGAACGGATTAATTGAATTTCCATTATTTCTTATGGGGAAAATAGATTCGTATTACGAAGTTTTTGATTTACATAAAACCCTCTGGAACGGATTAATTACGTTTTCCGGGGGTCCACTGTACAATACACTCATTACTTACCTTAAAATATTTTTGGTCTTAATGTAGGGTGAGAGGCGAGTAGTATTTATTTGTAGGAAGTCAGGTGTAGGAGGTATGGTGGGCAGCCCCCCACCCCCACATAATATATTCAAGCTCCTCTACTCACAAATATTTTACTTTCTCTCTAAAATCTCTCCTGTTTGTCTTTAAGTCCCTTTTTATTTTCTCCACCCTTTCTCTAACTCACCTCAAGCCTACCCTGCCAAAGGAGGTCCACTAAATAAAAGATGTCACTCTCAAAGTAGAGCAGCTGCTGGGCTCTCGCTGTCTCGCCATCTTTCACTGCTTGGAACATCTGCTGCAACACACCCTGTACAACAAGTGAGATTTGTAATGGTTGTGTCTACCAATCTGTAAACTTGAAGATCTGTAAACTTCATGATGTGTAACATAGTACACAAAAGACAGGCCTAAATGCAGAACAGGCAAATGAAAGGCCTTCGCTCTTCAAGGGTGGGTTCCTTGATACTAATAGGCTCCTGATTCAAGGATTTAAAGCCCTTTCCTTGGATCAGACCTATTTGCCTCCCATTCTCTGGGTACTTTATGACCACTAGGGTTCAGTAATTCTCAGTGATATAATAAGAACATCCACAGTTTTCCATGATTTTACCTGACACCTTCTGTACTCTTGAAGGAAAAGCCCAACATCCTGTTCAAGACTCTCTTGTGCCTCTGCCACAGTTTCTAAGCGACCAAACCCACGCAGGGCTAAGAGGTCACGCCGTCTGGGGTAGATGTCGGGTCGGGTTAGCCAGAGGGCTACAAAACCATCCATGAGCTGTACCAGGTCTTCACGTTTGTTCTTCAAGGCCACATCTACTACTGTCAGTCCCTCAGGGTCACGCTCACACACCAA
The DNA here is from genome assembly GCA_009830355.1 of Cherax destructor. Taxonomy (NCBI): domain Eukaryota; kingdom Metazoa; phylum Arthropoda; class Malacostraca; order Decapoda; family Parastacidae; genus Cherax; species Cherax destructor. Next base: position 124,134 of record WNWK01004379.1, on the reverse strand, counting down.
TGCTGGACCACCTACAAAAGAAAAGTTTTATAAACACGATCATATTTGCTGTGGCCAGTCTATAAATTAGTGTACTGTGTACTATAATCCATTATCAATTAAGTATAGTTCTTCATTTTAATATGAAGACGTCACAATAATGAAAGGTTTCTTTAGGAACTCGAAGAGCAGCCATATCCGCGTAGTGAGTTCTGGGTATTTTGAATAACAGTAAACAATCAGTCATTCAAAATAGCTGAGAGCTGCTTACAGTGCATATATTCTGTCTTGACAAAATATATCTACAGTATATGGGATCAAATCTAATTAAATCTCATTACACAAGCACTATGATCCATAAAGGTTTAGTGATCAAAGGGAATATAGTAATAATGATTATATACATACAGTGGACCCCCGGTGTTCGTCCTGCACTTTCCTGTTATTTCTTCATCACGCATTTTGTGCGCTATTACACCATGGTCGCACTTGTCGAAGGTTTTCACAAAGTCTGTGTATTTTACATCTGCATTTTGTTTGCCCTTCAGGGCATCCATGACCATATCTTAAGGAATGCAAAATGGAACTCTGTGAACCAATATCTAACATTTTTAATTTATCTCTTCAAACAGGTGTAGTGTCTGAAATGTGGAAGATGGCTAATGTAATTCCTATTTTTAAAGCAGGGGACAAGTCACTACCGTCAAATTACCGCCCAATAAGCCTTTTATTTAAGTGTATTTTTTTAAATGCTTTTGTAAGTGTATTTTTGGGGGTCTAAAAGGACTAGTCTACTTTACATTATTCCTTATGGGAATAAATTCATTTGGTAATGGCACTTGAACAGCATTCTGGAACACAAAAATAACGAAAATGGGGGGTCCACTGTACTTTAATGTAGACAAAAATAGATCATATTATCTATGCTTCTGTATATGAGTTATACAGTGGTACCCCGACTTACATATTTTTCATTCCCGAATGCTGTTCAAGTGCCATTCAAACAATTTATCTCCATAAGAATTATGTAAAATAGACTAGTCCTTAGACCCAAATTACACTTACAAAAGCATTTAAAATCAACTTACTAAAGGTGTGTTTGGGGACCATCGTAAGTCAGGGTACCACTGTACTTGCTAACCTGGAACACTCCCAGAGTTTTACTACAAGGTATTGTATATTCCAATTTATTTGTAAGTCTACTAAGTACAGTACTGCAACACTATACCTTTGAAATACCTTTGAAGAGTTTCGAGAGTTTATCTACTCTCTGAGCCCGGCCATGGGCCAGGCTGGGAAGCTGGGTTGTGTCACAGGTACCTTTGCTTTATTCTTAATGTCAGGGTGTTACACTGATTGACTCATATGGCTGGTGCTTTGCAGGACTTTGTTTTGCCCTATTTACCTTTGAATACTTTTAATTAATTTCCTGCATTAACTTGGCTTAAATATAAAATGATGAACATAAAATGGGCATTGCAATAATGTTATGTATATACTGTATTTATTGCACTGCTCTACTCCTAGTTTTATCTTTATTGTCATTTTATATTTTTTTATTAACATATCAGCTGTTTCCCACCAAGGTAGGGTGGCCCGAAAAAGAAAAACTTTTATCATCATTCACTCCATCATTGTCTTGCCAGAGGCATGCTTACACCACAGTTACAAAACTGCACTGTACTTCCCATCTCCGGGAATCGAGTCTGCCCTACCAGTTTCCCTGAATCCCTTCATAAATGTTACCAGGTTTACACTCCAACAGCACGTTAAATCCTAAAAACCATTTGTCTCCATTTGCTCCTATCTAAAACGCTCACGCACACTTGCTGGAAGTCCAAGCCCCTCGCACACAAAACCTCCTTTACCCCCTCCATCCAACCTTTCCTAGGCTGACCCCTACCCCGCCTTTTCTCCACTACAGATTTATACATTCTCAAGGTCATTCCATTTCGTTCCATCCTCTCTACATGTCCAAACCATCTCAATAACCCCTCCTAAGCCCTCTGGATAATAGTTTTGGTAATCCCACACCTCCTCCTAATCTTCAAACTACAGATTCTCTGCATTATATTCACACTACACATTGCCCTCAGACATGACATCTCCACTGCCCACTGCCTCCAGCCTTCTCCTTGTTGCAACATTCACAACCCATTCCTCACACCCATACAAGAGCATTGGTATAACTATAGTCTCATACATTCCTCTCTTTGCTTTCACAGATAAAGTTCTTTGTCTCCACGGACTCCTCGGTGCACCACTCACCTTTTTCCCCTCGTCAATTCTATGATTTACCTCATTTTTCATAGATCCATCTGCTGACACGTCCACTCCCAAATATCTGAATACATTCATCTCCTCCATACTCTCTCTCTCAAATCTAATATCCAATCTTCCATTTCCTAATTTTTGTTATCCTCATCACCTTACTCTTTCCTATATTCACTTTTAATTTCCTTCTTTTACATACCTTACCAAACTCATCAACCAACCTCTGCAACTTCTCTTCAGAATCTCCCAAAAGTAGTGTCATCAGCAAAGAGCAACTGTGTCAACAAAACTTTGTGTTAGATTCTTTATCTTTTAACCTCACACCTCTTGCCAACACCCGAGCATTCACTTCTCTTACAACTCCCTCTATAAATATATTAAACAACCATGGTGACATCACACATCCCTGTCTAAGGCCTACTTTTACTGGGAAATAATCTCCCTCTCGCCTACATACTCTAACCTGAGCCTCACTATCCTCGTAAAGATTCTTCACTGGTTTCAATAACTAACCTCCTATTCCATACATTTGCAACATCTGTCACATTGCCCCCATATCCACCCTATCATATGCCTTTTCCAAATCCATAAATGCCACAAAAATCTCTTTACCCTTATCTAAATACTGTTCACCTATATGTTTCACTGCAAACACTTTGTCTACACACCCCTACCCTTCCTAAAGCCTCCTTTTTCATCTGCTATCCTGCTCTCCATCTTACTCTTAATTCTTTCAATAATAACTCTACCATACACTTTACCAGGTATACTCAACTGACTTATTCCCATATATTTTTTACACTCTCTTTTGTCCCCTTTTATGAACCCTTGATTTAATACAATAATAGGGGAAAAGAAGGTGTCTATTAAAGTTGAATTAGGAGATTGTTTTTTCCATGATCATAACAGTAATAGACAATTTTGGATTTAATGGACTTTGCCGATTAAATATTAAAATAAGCAATAATCACGAAGAAGCAATACAAGATGTAAAATAACCACAGGAGTTGAATGATGGCTCAAGGCTTTTAGTGTTGCAATCAAACACTTCAGGAGCTTGCAATGTTGCATAAATTATTAGGAAATCCAAGCAGATTAGTTCAGAGGAATGTTCTAGCTCAAATGAGGTAAGAACGTCAGGCACACCAGTTGTGTCAGGCAGACTAGTGCCAAGTGCCAGAAAGATGAAGACAGTATTTAAAGCATTAGGAGACAGCCAACCCGCAAACTAATAATGTAGTGATGACCTAGCGAACATAACTTTAGTGATGTGACAATTATCAAAAATTCGGTCAGAATTTGATACAATAATAAAAGACTTTAAATTCTGAATACGTGTAGATGTATCTGGCAATTGTCTTAAGAAAATTCTGTAATATTAAGGAAACGGGTCTTTGGCCGACTCGCTCAAAACAAAAAGAGACATACTGTACAGTAGGGCCCCACTTATATGGCAGGTTAGATTCCAGGCTATCACTGGAAAGCAGACTTCGCCGGAAAGCAGATTGCCATTTTTTCCACTTATAAATGCATAAAAATGCCAGACAACAAGTTTACACTAACTTATATTAAATTAGTAATAGAACTAAGCATTAAAAAACACAATAAAAAGTAAAATACATACACAGTACATTCATTAATAACCTTAAAATATTTGTAGTCTTAATGTAGGGTGAGCGGTGAGGAGTAGTACTTATTTGTAGGAAGTCAGGTGTAGGTATCCCTGGCTCCCAGGGATATACGATATTTAAAACAGTCCAGATAGATAAAATACACATATCGTACACTCATTATTTACCCTAAAATATGTGTAGTCTTAATGTAGGATGACAGGTGAGTAGTAGGAAGTCAGGTAGATGTAGCTACATAGTTCGTCTGGCTACATAGCTGCACCTACCTACATAGGTACAGTGGACCCCCGCCTAACGAGCACCCCGGAAATCGTACAATTATATAAGTATAATATTTATAATATTGTAAGTGCTTGTGGAAGTGTATTTTTGGGGTCTGAAATAGACTAACCTATGTGACATTATTTCTTAAGGAAGTAAATTCGTTTGGTAATAGCACTTGAGCAGGCTTCTGGAATGAATTTTGCTTGTTAGGCGGGGGTCCACTGTATATGATATTAATACGACCCAGAGCTATATTATTACCATCTACAGACCTTGTTCACCGAGTTTAATCGTTTCTAACAACTATCTTTAGATGCCATCATAAACGAAGGTTGAAGTATGTAATGAGAATTCATGCCGAGAATTGTAAACAAAAGCGGAGGAGAGTGACTGGGCCAAATGCAGATTCATACACGTTCTCTCTGGTGCTGGACCAGAGAAAACGTAATGTTTTCCCTCCGCCCGCCTTCCACACCGTGACACCTATAATAATAATATTTGTAGTCTTATTAATGTAGAGCGAGAGGTGAGTAGTACTTATTTGTAAGAAGTCAGGTGTAGGTAGCCCTGGCTCCCCAATCCCAAACTTAATACAGTAGACCATCATTTAACACGGTAGTTACGTTCCTGAAAATGCCGTGTTAGGTAAAACCATGTTAGATGAACTCAAGAACTAATGGGAAAAATAGGGTTACATTCCTGAGAGCCCCAAAAAAGCCAAACAACTTTGTTTTAGGCCTCCACATCTTACAAAAATAAAAGTGAATATGTAATTGTAGTTCATTGTTGTGATGTATTATGTTGTTTTTACTGCTTAAGACTACAAATGTAACAGAAATAATAGTATTTCTTACCTTAAATTGTGGGTGCTGGTGTTTGTGGATGATTGTGAAGAGTCAAGATTTATGCTGTGGCCCTACTGGGCTGAGGTGGATGGTAGAGGTTCTGGTACTGAAGTCGAAGGTTGTACTGGAGTGTCTAACTTTAAGTCATTCAGTCAGTCAAGTCATTCAGTCAAATCATTCAGTAAGTCAGTCAAATCATTCAGTAAGTCAGTCAAGTCAAGTCATTCAGTAAGTCAGTCAAGTCATTCAGTAAGTCAGTCAAGTCAAGTCATTCAGTAAGTCAGTCAAGTCATTCAGTAAGTCAGTCAAGTCATTCAGTAAGTCAGTCAAGTCAAGTCATTCAGTAAGTCAGTCAAGTCAAGTCATTCAGTAAGTCAGTCAAGTCAAGTCATTCAGTAAGTCAGTCAAGTCATTCAGTAAGTCAGTCAAGTCAAGTCATTCAGTAAGTCAGTCAAGTCAAGTCATTCAGTAAGTCAGTCAAGTCAAGTCATTCAGTAAGTCAAGTCAAGTCAAGTCATTCAGTAAGTCAGTCAAGTCAAGTCATTCAGTAAGTCAGTCAAGTCAAGTCATTCAGTAAGTCAGTCAAGTCAAGTCATTCAGTAAGTCAGTCAAGTCAAGTCATTCAGTAAGTCAGTCAAGTCAAGTCATTCAGTAAGTCAGTCAAGTCAAGTCATTCCAGTAAGTCAGTCAAGTCAAGTCATTCAGAGTCAGTCAAGTCCAAGTGCTTCAGTAAGTCAGTCCAAGTCAATCATTCAGTAAGTCAGTCAGTCAAGTCATTCAGTAAGTCAGTCAAGTCAAGTCATTCAGTAAGTCAGTCAAGTCAAGTCATTCAGTAAGTCAGTCAAGTCAAGTCATTCAGTAAGTCAGTCAAGTCAAGTCATTCAGTAAGTCAGTCAAGTCATTCAGTAAGTCAGTCAAGTCATTCAGTAAGTCAGTCAAGTCATTCAGTGTATTTACCTGGAGTTTACCTGGAGAAAATTCTGGGGGTCAACGCCCCCACGGCCCGATCTGTGACCAGGCCTCATGGTAGATCAGGGCCTGATCAATCAGGCTGTTACTGCTGGCCGCACGCAGTCCAACGTACGAACCACAGCCTGGCTGGTCAGGTACCGACTTTAGGTGCCTGTCCAGTGCCTGCTTATGTATGCTGGGAGGCAGCTGAACAGTCTTGGGCCCCGCACACTTATTGTGTTGTCTCTTAACGTGCTAGTGGCACCCCTGCTTTTTACTGTTGGATGTTGCATCGTCTGCTGAGTCTTTTGCTTTCGTAGAGTGATTTTCGTGTGCAAGTTTAGTAATAATCCCACTAGGATTTTCCAAGTGTATATAATAATGTATCTCTCCTGCCTTCATTCTAGGGAGTACAGGTTTAGGAACTTCAAGCATTCCCAGTAATTGAGGTGGTTTATTGCAGTTATGTGTGCCGTGAAGGTTCTTTGCACATTTTCTAGGTCAGCAATTTCACCTGCCTTGAAGGGTGCATTTAGTGTGCAGCAATATTCCAGCCTAGATAGAACAAGCAACCTGAAGAGTGTCATCATGGGCTTGGCATCTAGCAGATGCGATTGATACAGTGTTATGGTCCTTGAAGGTGAGATCCTCTGACATGATCACTCCCAGGTCTTTGACATTAGTTTTTCACTCTATTGTGTGGTTGGAATTTGTTTTATACTCCGATGAAATTTTAATTTCCTCACGTTTTCCATATCGGAGAAATTGAAATTTCTCATCATTGAACTTCATAATATAAATTAGACACATATGCAACATTTGGGTATCTTTATTGAGGAAACGTTTCGCCACACAGTGGCTTCATCAGTCCAATACAAAGTATATAGGCCACCTCTACGGACATATGCTGTACTTTCTACAAGATTGATGGACTGAACACATGACTCCAGGCGAGGACTGTTACCTCAAAACTCCTACTCTCCTTACCCCTTTCTACTTTGTATTGGACTGATGAAGCCACTGTGTGGTGAATCGTTTCCTCAATAAAGATACCCAAATGTTGCATATGTGTCTAATTTATAACTTGTCGGTTCTCTGAACCATTCATCTATTGAACTTCATATTGTTTTCTGCAGCCCATTTAAAGATTTGGTTGATGTCTGCTTGCAGTCTTGCAGTGTCTTCAATGGTGAACACTGTCATGCAGATTTGTGTGTCATCTGCAAAGAAAGACACGGTACTGTGGCTTATATCCCTGTCTATGTCCGATATGAGGATGAGGAACAAGATGGGAGCGAGTACTGTGCCTTGTGGAACAGAGCTTTTCACCGTATCCACCTCAGACTTTACTCTGTTGACTACTAATCTTTGTGTTCTATTTGTTAGGAAATTATAGATCCATCTACCAACTTTTCCTGTTATTCCTTTATCACACATTTTGTGTGCTATTACACCATGGTCACACTTGTCAAAGGCTTTTGCAAAGTCTGTTTATATAACATCTGCATTCTGTTTGTCTTCTAGAGCATTAAGGACCTTGTCGTAGTGGTCCAGTAGTTGGGACAGACAGGAGCGACCTGCTCTAAACCCATGCTGCCCTGGGTTGTGTAAGTGATGGGTATCTAGATGAGTGGCGATCTTGCTTCTTAGAACCCTTTCAAAGATTTTTATGATATGGGACGTTAGTGCTATTTTTCCGTAGTTCTTTGCTATTGCTTTACTGCCCCCTTTGTGGAGTGGGGCTATGTCTGTTGTTTTTAGTAACTGCGGGACGACCCCAGTGTCCATGCTTCCTCTCTATAGGATGTTAAAAGCACGTGATAGGGGCTTCTTGCAGTTCTTGATGAACACAGAGTTCCATGAGTCTGGGCCTGGGCATGTCATTTATCGCCTTTTCGAAGTCATTTGGCGTCAGGATAATGTCAGATAGGTTTGTGTCTACCAAATTCTGTGGCACTCTCGTAAAAAATTCATTTAGGTCTTTGACTATCAGTCTGGTTAGCAGCTCGCTAAAAGCTGAGTCATACTGGGACTTTAGTAGCTCACTCATTTCCTTGCTGTCATCTGTGTAGGACCCATCCCATTTAAGTAGGGGCCCAATACTGGATGGTGTTCTTGACTTTGATTTGGCATAAGAAAAGAAATACTTTGGGTTTCTTTCAATTTCATTTATGGCTTTTAGTTCTTTCCACATTTTTTTATTCCTGTAAGATTCCTTTAGTTTTAGTTCGATGTTTGCTATTTCTCTGACCAGTGTCTCCCTATGTATTTCAGATTTAGTGGTACCCCGAGTTTCGGCCATAATTCGTTCCAGAAGGCTGTTCGAGTGCCGTTACCGAACGAATTTGTTCCCATAAGAAATAATGTAAATTAGATTAGTCTGTTTCAGACCCCCAAAAATACACTTAAAAAAGCACTTACAATATTACACTTACATAATTGTTACATAATTGGTAGATGGGATACAAGGAGAATAGAAACAGCAAGTAAGAGAGAAGTGAAGATTTATAAACTAAAGGAGTAGGCAGTTAGGGTAAAATATAAACAACTGTTGGAGGACAGATGGGCTAGTGAGAGTAGTATAGGCAGTGGGGTAAAAGAGGTATGGGGTAAGTTTAAGAATATAGTGTTAGAGTGTTCAGCAGAAGTTTGTGGTTATAGTAAAGTGGGTGCGGGAGGGAAGAAGAGCGAATGGTGGAATGATGATGTAAAGAGAGTAGTAAGAGTGAAAAAGTTAGCATATGAGAGGCTTTTACAAAGTAGAAGTGATGTAAGGAGGAGGAGTATATGGAGAGAAAAAGAGAGGTTAAGAAAGTAGTGAAGCAATGTAAAAAGAGAGCAAATGAGAGGGTGGGTGAGATGTTATCAACAAATTTTGTTGAAAATTAGAAAAAGTTTTGGAGTGAGATTAATAAGTTGAGAAAGCCTAGGGAAATAATGGATTTGTCAGTTAAAAATAGGAGAGGAGAGTTATTAAATGGAGAGTTAGAGGTATCGGGAAGATGGAGGGAATATTTTGAGGAATTGTTAAATGTTGATGAAGATAGGGAAGCTGTGATTTCGTGTATAGGGCAAGGAGGAATAACATCTTATAGGAGTGAGGAAGAACCAGTTGTGAGTGTGGGGGATATTTGTGAGGCATTGAGTAGAATGAAAGGGGGTAAAGCAGCTGGGATTGATGGGATATAGATAGAAATGTTAAAGGCAGGTGGGGATATAGTTTTAGAGTGGTTAGTGTTTTTATTTAATAAATGTATGGAAGAGGGTAAGGTACCTAGGGATTGGCAGAGAGCATGCATAGTTCCTTTGTATAAAGGCAAAGGGGACAAAAGAGAGTGTAAAAATTATATGGGAATAATTCTGTTGAGTATACCTGGTATACTCAACATGGTAGAGTTATTATTGAAAGAATTAGGAGTAAGACGGAGAGCAGGATAGTAGATGAACAAGGAGGCTTTAGGAAGGGTAGGGTGTGTGTAGACCAAGTGTTTGCAGTGAAACATATAGGTGAACAATATTTAGATAAGGGTAAAGAGGTGTTTGTGGCATTTATGGATTTGGAAAAGGCATATGATAGGGTGGATAGGGGGGCAATGTGGCAGATGTTGCAAATGTATGGAATAGGAGGTAGGTTATTGAAAGCAGTGAAAAGTTTTTACGAGGATAGTGAGGCTCAGGTTAGGGTGTGTAGGAGAGAGGGAGATTATTTCCCAGTAAAAGTAGGCCTTAGACAGGGATGTGTGATGTCACCATGGTTGTTCAATATATTTATAGATGGAGTTGTAAGAGAAGTGAATGCTCAGGTGTTGGCAAGAGGTGTGGGGTTAAAAGATAAAGAATCTAACACAAAGTGGGAGTTGTCACAGTTGCTCTTTGCTGATGACACTGTGTTTTTGGGGGATTCTGAAGAGAAGTTGCAGAGGTTGGTGGATGAGTTTGGTAGGGTATGTAAAAGAAGGAAATTAAAAGTGAATATAGGAAAGAGTAAGGTGATGAGGATAACAAAAAAATTAGATAATGGAAGATTGGATATCAGATTGGAGGGAGAGAGTATGGAGGAGGTGAATGTGTTCAGATATTTGGGAGTGGATGTGTCAGCAGATGGGTATATGAAGGATGAGGTGAATCATAGAATTAACGAGGGGAAAAAGGTGAGTGGTGCACTGAGGAGCTTGTGGAGACAGAGAACTTTATCCATGAAAGCAAAGAGGGGAATGTATGAGAATATAGTTATAACAACGCTCTTGTATGGGTGTGAGACATGGGTTGTGAATGTTGCAACAAGGAGAAGGCTGGAGGCAGTGGAGATGTCATGTCTGAGGGCAATGTGTGGTGTGAATATAATGCAGAGAATCCGTAGTTTGGAGTTTAAGAGGTGTGGGATTACCAAAACTATTATCCAGAGAGCTGAGGAGGGGTTATTGAGATGGTTTGGACATACAGAGAGGATGGAACAAAATAGAATGACTTCGAGAGTGTATAAATCTGTAGTGGAGGGAAGGCGGGGTAGGGGTCGGCCTAGAAAAGGTTGGAGGGAGGGGGTAAAGGTGGTTTTGTGTGCGAGGGGCTTGGACTTCTAGCAAGCGTGCGTGAGCGTGTTAGATAGGAGAGAATGGAGACAAATGGTTTTTAGGACTTGATGTGCTGTTGGAGTGTAGGCAAGGTAACATTTATAAAGGGTTTCAGGGAAACCGGCAGGCCAGACTTGATTCCTGGAGGGGTGTTAATGTTGCAGTTTTGTAGCTGTAGTGTAAGCACGCCTCTGGCAAGACAGTGATGGAGTGAATAATGATGAAAGTTTTTCTTTGTCAGGCCACCCTGCCTTGGTGGGAAACAGCCTATGTGTTAATAAAAAAAAATAATTGTTCGAGTTGGGAGCTGTACGAAACTCTGGGTACCACTGTATATTGGCCTCTTGTAGCCGCTCTGTTATTCTTTGCCTTCGCCTGTATAGGGAGTGCCTTTCTCTTTCTAGTTTACATCTCCTCCTTTTCCTTAAGGGAATTTGCCTTGAGCAAACCTCAAGTGCCACAGAGTTAATTTGTTCTAGACATAGGATAGGATCCGTGATGCTTAGGCTATCTTCCCAGTTTATATCATTTAGGACTTGGTTGAATTTGGTGAAGGCTCCCTCGTGACTGCTCACATTTTGTCGGTCTGGGGCCCCCCGCATACATGTCTGGACCTCTATTATGTTGTGATCTGAGTACAGTGGTACCTTTACTTACGAGCAGCTCCCAACTCGAACAACTATGTAAGTGTATTTTTGTAGGTGCTTTTGTAAGTATTTTTGGGGGTCTGAAATGGATTAATCTAATTTTCATTATTTCTTATGGGAAAAAATTCCTTCGGTATAGGCACTTGAATAGGCGTCTGAAATGAATTTTGCTCGTAAGTAGAGGTACCACTGTACAGTGGATCCCCGAGTAACGAACACCCCGGAAATCGTACAATTATGTAAGTATAATATTGTAAGTGCTTGTGGAAGTGTATTTTTGGGGGTCTGAAATAGACTAACCTACATGACATTATTCTTTAAGGGAGTAAATTCGTTCGGTAATGGCACTTGAGCAGGCTTCTGTAATGAAGTTTTTTCATTATTCGGGGTCCACTGTATATTGTTTTTGATATGATGACATTTCATATCAGATCATCATTGTTAGTGAAGATGAGGTCCAGCGTATTCTCCTATCTTGTAGGCTCTATTATTTGCTGGTTTAAGGTGAATTTGATGCAGAGATTTAAAAGCTTGTTTGTGTGCGAGTTTTCATCTGAGCTGCCTCTTGGTGTTATCTCTGCTACAACATTATTTCCAATATTCCTCTATTTTAGGTGCCTTAGGTTAAAATCCCCCAGGAGCAAGATGATGGGGGCAGGAGTGGAAGGTTTTCCAGACAGTGGTCAATTTTCAGCTGTTCCTGGAATTGTTGGGACGTTGCATCCGGAGGCTTGTATACAACCACAATGACCAGGTTTTGATTCTCAATCTTTACTGCTAAAACTTCAACTACGTACATCATTTGAGGCATTTAGTAGGTCTGAGCATATAAGTGACTGATATACAGGCCAACCCCTCCCTTTTGCCTGTTCACTCTGTCACATCTGTATAGGTTGTAGCTCGGGATCCATATTTCATTGTCCAAGTGATCCTTTATGTGGGTCTCTGTGAAAGCTGCAAACATTGCATTTGACTCTGTAAGCAGTCCACGGATGTAAGGTATTTTGTTGTTCGTCGCTGGCTTTAGACCCTGTATATTTGCAAAGATGAATGTCGTCGGATTGCTGGTATTGGTTGTATGGGGGGGTGTCTTTTTTTCCTGGCACTAATATCTGTTGTTCTGGAGTGGAGGCCATTGACTGTGATTCCACTCTAAAAATGATTGTAGTTGGTGACGATTTCTGTCATTTCCTGCCAGCTTTTATTCCTTCCTGGAGCTAAAAACCTCTCTCTCTGGAGTGGCTTTGGCTACCCAGGTTTTCCCATGGTCTGGATGTTCTGTGTCTTCTTGTACCCTTTAGGTGGTGTGCCTGGCAATATAAGTTACAGCACTGTCTTTCCTGAACTTATGAGTGGCACATTTCAGGGTGGAAAAGCTTACAGGAAGGGAGGTTGCATTTTCCTGTTGTCATATGGGCACGGTCAAGTCATTCAGTAAGTCAGTCAAGTCATTCAGTAAACCAGTCAAGTCATTCAGTAAGTCAGTCAGTCATTCAATAAGTCAGTCAGTCAATAATTCAGTAAGTCAGTCAGCCACAAACTTGTCTACCTCTTTTTATGTTTACAAAGAAGCACTTCATTATGGCCACAGGTTATGTCTTGTCTAATATCTTTGTTTTCTTCGTTAATTCTAAGACTTAAATGCTTATACCTCTTCTTGCCACTTTGAGCAACACTGGTATGCCTACAGGGTAACAAAAAAGGCACAATACCGTGACTGGAACAATACTGTACACACAAACCCGCACATATAAAAAGAGAGGAGCTTACGACGACGTTTCGGTCCGACTTGGACCATTTACAAAGTCATACTAACACACAGAACAAGGGAAGGGGATATATAGGCAGGCAGACAGGGAGGGCACAAGAGATGGGTAATAATGGAGGTAGAGTAGAAGTGGTAGTAGAAGTAGTAGTGGAGTCAGTCATAGTCTAGAAAGGGCACTGTAATGAGCTGGCGGCCCGCGTGGGTAGGACAAGAACACAGAGAGAAAAGGCGAATAAAATAAAGAACGACAAAATTAAGGAAAAGAAAAGAAAACCCATGAGGAAAAAGGAGAAGGGGAAGAAGAAAGGGAAGGAATCAGGTTAAGTCACGGGTGTTCTGAAGTTTGGAGCATTTAACAATGTAATGGGAGAGAAACATCAACAGAGACAAAGCCAGGGCTAAGATTCTACAGGAGTTGTGATAAGGGAGGATTCACCAGGGCGACTATGGAAGTTAGACGTAGGGTAGACAGTTTTAGCAGAAGACCAATCAATAGGATGACTGTGATCTCTGACATGACAGAAAAGAGCATTATTAGTGTCGGCAAGCCTAACACTATTTTTGTGCTCCCTGAGTCTGTCAGAAAGAGATCGGCCAGTTTCTCCGAAGTACACTGAAGAGGACAGGAGGAGCAAGAAATAGAGTAGACACCAGGAGAATCTGTAGAGGGGGGAGGATGAACAAGATTAGTGCGAAGAGTGTTAGTCTGGCGAAAGGTAAGTTTGATGTCTAAGGAACGGAGAGAGTTGCTGAGATTAGAGAGACCAGAGATGTAGGGAAGGCAGAGGACAGGAGAGTTCACAGGAGTAGAGGGTTTAGGAGAGAAGAAAGTCCATTTAGCACGAGAGAAAGCAGAGTCTATAGGCATGTACATTCACTACTTCTCTTATCATGCCTCCTCTGTCAAGAAAAGTGTTCTTATCTCCCTCTTTCTCCGTGCTCTCCGCATTTGTGATCCTCAGTTCCTTGAAGCAGAAATTTCCACTCTTCATAATTCATTTTCCCGCCTTGGCTACCCTTCCCATTTCATAGACTCTGCTTTCTCTCGTGCCAAACGGACTTTCTTCTCTCCTAAACCCTCTACTCCTGTGAACTCTCCTGTCCTCTGCCTTCCCTACATCTCTGGTCTCTCTAATCTCAGCAACTCTCTCCGTTCCTTAGACATCAAACTTACCTTTCGCCAGACTAACACTCTTCGCACTAATCTTGTTCATACCTCACCTCCCTCTACAGATTCTCCTGGTGTCTACTCTATTTCTTGCTCCTCCTGTCCTCTTCAGTACTTCGGAGAAACTGGCCGATCTCTTTCTGACAGACTCAGGGAGCACAAAAATAGTGTTAGGCTTGCTGACACTAATAATGCTCTTTTCTGTCATGTCAGAGATCACAGTCATCCTATTGATTGGTCTTCTGCTAAAACTGTCTACCCTACGTCTAACTTCCATAGTCGCCGCCTGGTTGAATCCTCCCTTATACACAACTTTCCCTGTATGAATCTTAGCCCTGGCTTTGTCTCTGTTGATGCTTTCCTCTCCCATTACATTGTTAAATGCTCCAAACTTCAGAACACCCGTGACTTAACCTGATTCCTTCCCCTTTCATCTCTTCCCCTTCTCCTTTTTCTCCTATGGGTTTTCTTTTCTTTTCCCTTAATTTTGTCCTTTATTTTATTCGCCTTTTCCTCTCTGTGTTCTTGTCCTACCCACGCGGGCCGCCAGCTTCATTGCAGTGCTCCTTTCCTAGACTATCACTGACTCCACTACTACGTACTTCTACTACCACTTCTACTACTACCTCCATTATTACCCCACTCTCTTGTGCCCTCCCTGTCTGCCTGCCTATATATACCCCTTCCCCTTGTTCTGTGTGTTAGTGTGACTTTGTAAATGGTCCAAGTCGGACCGAAATGTCGTCGTAAGCTCCTCTCTTTTTATATGTGCGGGTTGTGTGTGTAATGCCTACTGGGTGTCATGATTGCTTGACAGATACAAGATATAGTAATTAAAAGATCAAAACACAATTCACAATCACAAGCTTGTAGCAGAGAAGTTGGACTGGACACTACGAATGCTGGGATGGTGGGGTGGTGTCGGGGGGTGGCTGGGGCGGTGGAAGGTCTCCCCTGCTGATCCACAACAAGGCGGCCGCTTGAGGAAAAGGGAATTTTGTTTTCCTTCCTGCAAACTCAAACTGAACCGTGTTAAATTAAATTTTACGACGCGTTACATAAAATTGTGCCACAATTTTTCAATCGTGCTATACCCAAATCGTGCCAAATAAACTCGTGCTAAATGACGGTCTACTGTATGTGATATCTAAAGGAGCCCAGAGAGATAAAATACACATACAGTACACTCATTATTTACCTTAAAATATGTGTAGTCTTAATGTTGGAAGAGAGGTGAGTAGTATTTATTTGTAGAAAGTCAGTGTAGGTAACTGGCTACACCTACCGGCTACCTACACTGCGGCCCAGAGCCATATTATTACCATCGACATACCTTGTTCACTGAATTTAATCATTTCTAACAACTACCTTTAGATGCCCTCATAAACGAAGGGAGAAGTAATGAATAATTCATGCCGAGAATTGTAAACAAAAGTGGAGTGTTAAGGAGAGTGACTAGGCCAAACGCAGATTCATACACGTTTTCTCTGGTGCTGGACAAGAGAAAACGTAATGCTTTCCCTCCACTCGGCTACCACACCTCCACAGCATATAAACATAGCATATAATTTTGAAGAAAATATCATAGATGGATTAATGAAAATGTCTATATCAACGTAAAATAAGACATTTAATGTGCCCACGAGAGATTATTATTATTTACTATTAGTATTACTATGGCGGTAAGACTAGAGGGACACACTTAGTGATTTTAAAGTGTACCTGCACGCCAGCACAGTGTGTAAGTATACAGTGGAACTCCGGATTTCGTATGTACTGAATATCATACGTTTCAGATTTAGACCACTTTTTTGGGCAAAATTTTAGTCTGGATTTTGTACCTCCACCCAGAAATCATACATATCAGACGCGTCCTGCCCGGGACGTCGCCACTCTGCTTGGAGAAAATTGTGGCCAGAATGTGTCCTCGACAAGGATTTTGAAGGGTTTGATCCTGACCCTGACGACCCTACGCCTTTTGTGTCTTTGGGGATGTCCATGGGGTTGGAGGTGAGTGGCCAGGATGTGGAAGAGTTGGTGGAGGATCACAGGGAAGAGCTAACCACTGAAGAGCTGGAAGACCTTCATCTGGAACAGCAACAGACCACAGCTGAGGAAATTGCTTCAGAGAAGGAGGAAGAGAGGGAAGAAGGTGCCTTTTTCAGTGATTAAGGACATTTTTGCAAAGTGGAATGAGGTACAAACTTTTGTGGAAAAATATCACCCTGACCAAGCTGATACAAGCCGTATCTGCAGCATGTTCAGTGACAATATCTTGTCCCATTTTAGGCAAATCTTAAAGAGACGCCAGAAACAGAGCTCTCTGGACAGATTTTTACTGCGGCATCGGTCCAGTGCCAGTAAAAGACAAAGAAGGGAAGTAACCCCGGATAGGGCTTTGATACCTGAAGTCCTTATGGAGGGGGATTCCCCTTCCTAACAATAAGCTCTCCTCTCTCTCCCCTCCTCGCCTTCTTCCATATGCCAACAAGAGTCTTCAATAAAGGTATGTAATAGTGATTTAAATGTTCATTTATTCATTTCATAAGTGCTTTATATTTATTTCTCATTGTTTTCTGTATGTAAAACTATAGTTATTCTTGAAAAAATGTATTTTTCATTAATAATTTTATGTGTCTGGAACGGATTAATTGTATTTACATTATTTCTTATGGGAAATATTACTTTGGTTTTCGTATGTTTCGGATTTAGGCAGACCGGGTCTTCCACTGTATACTATTTAGGTACAGGTACACAAGTATTATTATAAGAGCACATATATAAAATTAAATAACTTAAAACACTTGAAATTTTGGAAAGTTTCCAGACATAATAGAGGTGTGCTCACAGAGAATGTAAACAAACCAGGTGGGGCACACCGTATTAGAAAGACGGGTTGCTGTATGGCAAGTTCTGGTCATAATTTGAAATCGCCATATTACTGGAATGCCGTAAAGCGGGGCCCTACTGTATATGGTTTGTCCAGAGGGAGAAGACTATAGTTTATCTATCCCACCCAACTCTTGAGCAGAGGCTGGTCTAACACGAGAAATCAGGAAAACAGGCCCTAATTCCTCGGTGTGGAACTACGACACTTAAGACAATCCAAAGCATTTGTGTAGGACTCTGGCTTTAGGCTATGCATGATGGCTTTCATCTTTGTGGCAAGACTGGATTTAACAGACTTTTCTGGTTTCCAAATGTTGTCTGGCCACCAATTTTGCCCTTTAAGTCAGGGTATGTTAAATTGAGGTTTTGCTACTATATAAACCTGGAGGAGGAGGGAGAGGGAGAGGGAGAGGTGCTTCCTTCAGGTGAAGTCAAGATCTTCCTTTTCGCTGACATCTTGTACTATGGGGATGCACAATAAAGTACAAATATGTAGTCTTGGAGGCTGTAAAAGCTAGTGTACTGAGATGTTTGACACTGAGATGCTGCACTACCTGTTTCCATGACCCAAGTTCTCATATGCCTGCAATGCACAGCATATTAGGGGCTTTTGGCATGTACATCTCATTAATAACTATATTTCTTGTCTACCATGTATCATTGTACCATGTCTCAATAAAGTATTATTATTATTATACTGCATACATTACTGACTGGTTGGAGAGCCTGTCGTAACTCCGAGTTGTTGGTAAACGAGTACGTAGCTAAGTGAGGAGAGGCTGTATTTATGGTGGAATATTAGTACTGAGTGTTTATGCCATTGATACACCCAGAGAATTGAAACCCTGTGTGTGGTAGGCTCATAACAAGCATAGATTTGTATGTCTCAAAAATATTTTGTGTATTACCCCAATTTTTTCCTAAAAGTCTGATCTTAATAATAATAATAATAATAATAATATTTTTATTTCGATGCATGTTACAAGTGTACACTGTTATTGGTAGTTACAATTATAAAACTGTAATGCAAGGAGAGCCACTGGCATGCCATGGCATTAGGGGCAGTTTATTCTAAAGACTTATTCACTAAGTACTTAATGCTAAAGAAATTGATTGAGTTTATTCTAGTTCTGTATTATTTTAAATTATAATATGATTATACATACTATTAAAAGACAATACAAGAGAAATTCGTTGAGTTTAATCTAGTTGTATATTTTATTTCAAGTTACAGTATGTTGATGCTATACTAGTATAATAAAAATACTAGAAAAATTTATTGAGTTTCTTCTAGTTATATATTTTATTTCAAATTAACAAAATGATGATACTATAAGATTTTAAATGACATATGATGATATGAAATTGCAACAAGTGTTAAGGAGGATGAACATATCAAATTGAGATTATCTTAAGTAAAATAATATTGGGTTTGAAAGTTTGTTACAGTATGAGTATTTAGTATAGGGTGAGTAGGTGATTTTTGAGAAGAGTCTTGAATTGATTTTCTGACAAGGTTAACTTAATATTTACTGGTAATGAATTCCAGATTCTGGGGCCCTTTATGTGCATAGAATTTTTACGTTGGTTAGTATGGACTCGGGGTATGTCAAATAGTGATCTGTGTCTTGTGTCATGGTCGTGGGACCTATTAAAGTTGTTGAGGAGAATTTTGAGCGGAGGGTTGATATTAGCATGTAGAGTTTTATGTATGTAGAGGGCACATGAATAGGTATGAATATTTTTTATGGTGAGTAGTTTTAAGGTTCTGAATATAGGTGGAGTATGCTGTCTCTAGACTTTAGTCAATTAACATAAAGGAAAGAGCAAAAGATTAAAACATTATAGGGTGAAATAAGATAACTACAGCATAAGTAAACAATCATATTAAACTATACTGACCAACTTCAATGATTGCTTTGATAGCATCAATATGAACCCCATTTTCTACGGCCTGTCTAAGAACATTTTTTCCCCGGTTCCACACACGCTCTAAGAGCCGAGCTTCTCTGGATACTGCAGTAGGGAGTAGACTCTTCACTACCTCAGGATCCATCCAGGACTCAAGTGCTGTGAAGATCACTGGAACATCCATCTGGGATAAAAGAATAAATAAAATAAAATAATTTTTATCCATGAGATAGTTTTGCAATGATGACTTACATGAATAAGCTCCTGGTTATGCAATGCATTCTGGGTAAATTATGAATAACTTAAGTCTAACCTAATAATAATAATATAATCAAATAAAGTGCTAAACCTGAAAGGGTCATAGAGCGCTGGCAAGATCAACTTAAGCGAACCTGAAGCTAACTTAAACAACATAATATTGATAGTAGGCTTAGATGCCTGAAGACGAGTTTATTACTGCATTTCCATGAGGTAACAAAAGTTTCTTCTTTTATAAGAGCAATATTAAAATGAAGAGATGGTAACATAGAGCATTAATAGTTAAATAATGAAGTGGGAAACATGGCTGGCACAAGAGATGCATAAGTATGAATATTTTTTGGCATAGGACAGTCAAAAGGAATTAATAGCTAAATTTGACATGTAAAATCAATCTTCATAAATCACATCAAATTAATTTTTTTTCTGACAATATTTTTTTAAACTTAGTGAATATGGAAAAATTTCAGAGGATTCTCATAGAGAGTTCCATATTTTTGGGCCTTTAATGGAGTTCCTAGTTACACTGAGTCGAACACATGGAATGTCCAATAGGTATAGGTATTCATTTCTTGTGTTGTGTCTAAGTACAGTTTTCTAGGAAGAGCTTTAAGTCAGGGTTTACATTAGTATAAGGTGTTTTGTATATAGTATAGTATGCTGAAAAAAAGTTTGCTTCTGAATAGCAGGGGTGTGTGGTGCCTGGAATCAGAAAGTGGTCTTTCTAATAGCTGAATTTTTTTTTTTTGATAAGATAAAGATGGATTAGAGTAGTACACAGTGAGTAATGATATCTGAGAATTATTAATCCAGAGGGTTAATAACTCAGGATAATCCCAGGATGCAACTTATAAGTCAACTAATACCCAGGTGCCTAGTAGTACTTAATGCTAGGTGAACAGGGACAACATTTTCAATTGTACTGGGACTGAACCTGGGACTTTCTGATGAGAGCTAAGACAGTATCACTTGAGATCAGTGGCGGCTTGTCAAAAAATATAATGAGGGACTGCGTGACTGCAAGCCTCATAGAAAAGCATAATAAATGTTATTAAAGTAATAATAACTGGGTGTGTGCTGCATTGAACGCAGCTCCTCACTGCCAGATGTAACGCCAGTAATACCTATACAGTGGACCCCCGAGTTTCGGTCACCTCGGAAATCGAACAATTATGTAAGTTTAATATTGTAAGTGCTTTTGTATGTGTATTTTTGGGGGTCTGAAAGGACTAATCTAATTTACATTTTTCCTTTAGTTTGGTAATGGCACTTGAACAGCCTTCTGGAATGAATTATGACTGAAACTCGGGGGTCCACTGTACTATCATACCGCATCAAACTTCTATTTTTAATCATTTTTTATCTCTTTTCAACCAAAAAAAATAAAAATTCGCTTATAAATATATTGAAAACAACATACAACAGATTTTTCCTTTAATATATTTGTCAGTTGCAAATTATTTTAGCGTAAGGTTGATGAAGTCATACGTCTGGCAGTGAGCATCTGGGGGAACTGCAGCTCTGCAGCTCCTATGGACGAGCCACCACTGCTTGAGATGCAAGTAGGAAGAGACACTGAACACAACTGTGTTCATCTCACAATTAAATAGACCTGGCCAAATCTGGGTGGGGAGAGACATGGGTAAATCTGTGAATACCTACCACTCCTGTTACCTAACAGTAAGTACAGGAGGCCCTCCATATTCGCAAGGGTTAGGGGATCAAGAACCTCGCAAATCTTGAAAATTTGTGAATGTTTGGTGCGCAAATATGATGCAGGGAAATACATACTGTACTGTAGCGTTTGCGAATGTTTTGATGTGCAAATATATTGTAAGGAAATATAATAATAGCATTTACTTAGCCTAACAATACTGCTTTCTTAACCTATTGAACTACGAACAATCATAAAACACATGAAAACATCGTAAAATATTGTACAGTGGACCCCCGGCTAACGAATACCCCGAAAATAGTACAATTATGTAAGTATAATATTGTAAGTGCTTGTGGAAGTGTATTTTTGGGGGCCTGGAATGAAGTTTTTTTGTTAGCCGGGGGTCCACTGTATATACGTACATGTTATGGTTTAATAACAAATGGGTGGCTGGGCATTCATGAATGTTTTAAGCTCACGAAAGTGGAGGGCTAGCTGTAGATATCCTGGAAACAAGCCAACTTACTTGATTAACCAGGGTTACCCTAGATTATTAATCCTTTGAGGTTAATTAATTTGAATAAAGTTTTTATCAATTTTTTTTTTTTCAACAAGTCGGCTATTTTTATCAATACCAGCAGTAAATAAAAGAACACATATGAAGAGATAACACAATACAGTGGATGAGAATACTGTTATTATATTAAATAAAAAGACTTCCAATTTTTTAGATCAAGAGGCCCTTCATCAGTATTGAAGATTACAGTGGAGAGAAATTTTCAAACTGGGAATGACAGGACTGATCTGGCAGATATTTCAAACACTGAACAAGACTGACAGTGTCAGTCCCAACCACTTCAAGAAGTTCAATATAACAAATGTGGAGCAACAATTCCAAATCATGAAATTGAAGTTCAGAATAGAAAACAGATATAATTTCATATTCAACCAATGAGAAATCTAAGAAACTGCCAAATGTGTTGAAGCCTAGCCTAGGCACCTAAAGTCGGTACCTGACCAGCCAGGCTGTGTTTCATACGTTGGACTGCATGCGGCCAGCAGTAACAGCCTGGTTGATCAGGCTTTGATCCAACATGAGGCCTGGTCACAGACCGAGTCGCAGGGGCATTGACCCCTGGAACTCTCTCCAGGTATACTCCAGGTAATATAGTTCAAAATTCACTTAGGAAAACTCAAGTAAAATAGAAAACCAGGATGCGAGTGTAAAGTTTCTGTCATGCAATTAGTGGGAGGATCAAACCTCCATCACTCCTGTGCTAAATGACCCACATGGGTTTAGCATTTCACATAAATATCAAGCAAAATGGCAAAGTGCCACATTGTGCACAGCCACAGGCAGTGCACAATTTGGGATTATGTTAAGCAATCATGATTTACCAAGAACTAGAACTGTTTGGTTGTTCAGCCTAAAATATTCCCAACAGCCTTATTAATTCAATGCCACAGTTACCAATTTTCAGTTATCTGAACATTTTGCTATGTTACCCACAGGTTGAGTATGGGGTGCATAATAAGGATATTAAACTGAAAACAGATGAATATAGTGCTTTTCAATGAACATAATAACAATAATAAATACACATATCTATCAGTATAAACGTCACATAAGAGAGAGCAAGCAACTTTTTGAGAAGTAGACATTGTGAAACAACAAGCTGATGAAACACTATGGCAGAATTGAAAGGTTTCCCTCAGTGTACTCACCATGGAGTCATCCAGCATCTGGGTGTAGAGGGAGGCTCCATGGTGCCTAAGCTCCTTGATCAGCTCGTGATGGCCACCACGGATGAGAAAGAATAACAGTGGTGCCCCTCGCTCACTAAGCTTTCTGATGTCAATATTAATTTTTTTTCTGGTGGGGGATTCCAAGAGTTCTCTCACAGCCGATACATTCCCTGCTAGGGAATGGTGGACGAGACACTGAAATGGAATCACAGAGAAGAGTAATAATGGATATCTAAATAGGTAGCTCATGTAATTAATTTTATTCTTCAATCCTGAATGTAGTAAAATCCTGAAATTCATGAGGATTAGGTTTTGAGAAGTTAGTATGTTTATTTAGGTACAGGTATACATAAGTCCCATTGCTCGCTTGCTAGCGCACTCAGCTCACACACTGAGGTCCAGAGTTCGAATCCCCGGTACGGCTGGATAACATTAGGACATGTTTCTATAAGACATCTGCTGTCCATGTTCACCCATCAGTATAAAATGGGTACCTGGGTTTTAGTCAACTGTGTGGGTCGCATCCTGGGACAAAACTGACCTAATTTGCCCGAAATGCTCTTCATAAAAAACAGCTTTTTATATAGTAGTACAGTATGTCATTGATGTCAGGTAGGCCTGTATACCTTGTACATGTACTTGTAGAAATAAAGATATTATTAAGTACAATTATCATACCTAGTAACATATGTGTAAAATACCTAGGAAAACCCCCAAAAAGTCAAAGTGACGTGTTCCTACTGGTGTCCTTGGGGTTCTCACAGATTCAAGAGAATTTGCTAAAATTCTTTCCTTATAACAACTTTTACTAGGCACAGTATTCACTCCCATCCTATTCCATATCCTCATATCTGACTTAGACAGAGATGTAAGCCACAGAACAGTGTCTTCCTTTGTGGATGACACCCGAATTTCCATGACAGTATCATCCCTCGAAAACACTGCAAGACTCCAAGCGGACATCAACCAAATCTATAACTGGGCCACAGAAAAACAATATGAAGTTCAATGAAGAGAAATTTGAATTACTCCAATATGGAAAACATGAGGAAATTAAAACTGTATCAGAGTATAAAACAAATTCCAAACACACAATAGAATGAAAAACTAATGTGAAGGACCTGGGAGTGATAATGACAAGAGGATCTCACTTTCAAAGACCACAACAATGTATCTACCACATCTGCTAGAAAAATGATAAGATGGATAATGAGAACCTTCAAAACTAGAGATGTCAAGCCCATGATGATTCCCTTCACATTGCTTGTTCTCTCTAGGCAGATCACATCAATAGTGAACCTACCCTCATTCTTGGAGACTTTAATGCCAGACATAAGAATATTGGTGGGTCTATAACAAACACCAATGGAACTAAACTAGTGAAACTTCTAAATGAGCATGATAATGTTCGAATTGTAGGCATTACTGAGCCTACTCACATATATGGTGGCATACTAGATGTGCCTTCTATTTAATACATCATATACGATGCATGACTCTGTCATAGTTGATGATCTTCTATCTGATCACTTCCCAAGACTCAAAACTGTCAATCTTGATCATATCTCCATCAACCAAGGAGCTAAATACAGAAGGAGGAAACTTATTTTCAACCCAGAACACAGATATAACTTTATTAACCACTTAGATCAATGGTATAAGAATTACAAGCCCATTGGCACACAAATATTCAATGATGATCTAGTTACCACTATTGAGACTGTACTCACAGATCAAGTGGGCAGGAAAAGAAAACATAAACCTTCCACTATAAATGACAATAAAAACCAATGTAAATACAGTGGTACCTCGAGTTACGATGGTCCCCAAAATCGCCCTTTTATGTAAGTTTATTTTTTTAAATGCTTTTGTAAGTATATTTTTGGGGGTGTAAAAGGACTAGTCTATTTTACATTATTCCTTATGGGGATAAATTCGTTTGGTAATGGCACTTGAACAGCATTCTCGAACGAAAAAATATCGTAACTCGAGGTACCACTGTACTATAATGGGTGGCCCGGTGGTCTGGTGGCTAGAGCTCTCGCTTCACACACGGAGGGCCCGGGTTCGATTCCCGGCGGGTGGAAACATTTTGACGTGTTTCCTTACACCTGTTGTCATGTTCACCTAGCAGCAAATAGGTACCTGGGTTGTTAGTCGACTGGTGTGGGTCGCATCCTGGGGGACAAGATTAAGGACCCCAATGGAAATAAGACAGACAGTTCTCGATGATGCACTGACTTTCTTGGGGTATCCTGGGTGGCTAACCTTCCGGGGTTAAAAATCCGAAGAAATCTTATCTTATCTTATGACCCACAGCTACGCAATCTAACACATGCAGCTAGGAGGATTGGTAAAGCATATCGTGAATGTAGAACCCCAGACCTTCTCAGAACGTTCCAAGCTGCACTAACAAATGCAAGGAATAGAAAGCAAGAACTTAAGCAACAGGAATGGGAACAATTTGTTAGTGGATTAAATAGGTCTACCCCTTTAAGTTTGGCTTGGAAAGGTATAAATAAAATAACCAGGAAAAAGACTGGCAATGTTGCTTATCCCTTTCCACTTGAAAAAGCAAATGACCTCATAAATGACTGGTCCAAAACATCCAGGCATGAAAACCTTCCATCTCATATTAGAAAAAACTTAAGTGATAAAGGAATAACAGGAAAAGTTGGTAGATGGATTTATAATTTCCTAACACGTAGAACACAAAGAGTAGTAGTCAACAGAGTAAAGTCTGAGGCAGCTACTGTGAAAAGCTCTGTTCCACAAGGCACAGTACTTGCTCCCATCCTATTCCTCATCCTCATATGAGACATTGACAGGGATATAAGCCACAGTGCTGTGTCTTCCTTTGCAGATGACACCCGAATCTGTATGACAGTGTCCACCGTTGAAGACACTGCAAGACTCCAAGCAGACATAAACCAAATCTTTAAATGGGCTGCAGAAAACAATATGAAGTTCAATGATGAGAAATTTCAATTACTCAGATACGGAAAACGTGAAGAAATTAAAATCTCATCGGAGTACAAAACTAATTCCAACCACACAATAGAGCGAAAACTAATGTCAAAGACCTGGGAGTGATCATGTCAGAGGATCTCACCTTCAAGGACCATAACAATGTAGCAATTGCATCTGCTCGAAAAATGACAGGATGGATAATGAGAACCTTCAAAACCAGGGATGCCAAGCCCATGTTGACACTTTACAGATCGCTTGTTCTATCTAGGTTGGAATATTGCTGCACACTAACTGCACCTTTCAAGGCGGGTGAAATTGCTGACCTTGAAAATGTGCAGAGAACCTTCACCGCACGCATAAGTGCGATAAACCACCTCAACTACTGGGAACGCTTGAAGTTCCTAAACCTGTACTTCTAGAACGCAGGCGGGAGAGATACATTATTATATACACATGGAAAATTCTCGAGGGCTTAGTACCAAACTTGCACACAAAAATCACTCCGTAAGAAAGCAAAAGACTCGGCAGGCGATGTAACATTCCCCCAATGAAGAGCAGGGGTGCCACTAGCACGTTGAGGGACAACACAATAAGTGTGAGGGGCCCAAGATTGTTCAACTGCCTCCCAGCATACATCAGGGGGATTACCAACAAGCCCCTGGCTGTCTTCAAGCAGGCACTGGACAGGCACCTCAAGTCGGTACCTGATCAGCCGGGCTGTGGTTCGTACGTTGGACTGCGTGCGGCCAGCAGTAACAGCCTGGTTGATCAGGCTCTGGTCCAACAAGAGGCCTGGTCACAGACCGGGCCGCGGGGGCGTTGACCCCTGGAATTCTCTCCAGGTAGACTCCAGGTAGTGCTTCTGAAGAAATGTTGAAACTGATTAATTTTATGAGCTAAAATATTAATGAGAGTCATTGCCTCTTCACTGAGTATGAATTAGATAACGCACTAACTAAAGGTCGATCAACTGTTCCTGGAGAGGTTCGTATAACCTATGATATTCTCAGAACTCTAAGGCACATGCCTGATAATCCTTTGTTGGCACTAAATAATACCAGTTACATTGAGGGAGTTCTTCCTACTTCCTGGACCAATAGTCTCATTGTGCCTATCCCTAAGCCCCAACAGCCTGATACATTTAGACTGCTCTCCTTAACTAGTTGTCTTTGTAAAATTTTTGAAAGAATGATACTTAACAGACTGTACCACAGAATCAGACACCAATTTTTCCCCTCGCTCTATGGGTTCATGAAAGGTAAAAGTGTGCAGAACTGTATTTCCACCTTTCTCACTGCATACACCTCTACTAGTTTTACCGTATTTCTTGATCTAAAATCTGCATTTGATATCGCGAACAGAACTGTTATACTACATGAACTAGCCAAAATGAATATTGGTGGTAGCCTACTCTGCTGGATAATAGGATACCTGTCAAATAGAGTATCCTCTGTCCTCTACCAAGGCTTTAGAAGCGAGTCTAAAGAAATGTCCCTAGGTACACCGCAGGGAGGAGTTCTCAGTCCCATGCTATTTAATATTCTCATTAATGCTCTCCTAAATGTTCTACCTGCCTCACCTAAACATATAAAGCTATAAGCTATGCTGATGACATCATGATCCATACAACAGGGCATAAGAAGATAAGTATCATTCTTAATGAAGTTCAAGCAATTTGTAATCGACTAGGCCTCGTAATAGTACTATCTTCCTCTAAAACAAAGATATTAACAAGCAAACGACATCCCCCACCTATCTATGTATTTGCAGGGTGAAAACATTAGCTATGTTAAAACTTAGATATCTTGGTGTAGCTGTACCCTTTAACAAATCCACTATACCACAACTAAATTAAAAATGCAAAGATAGGCTAAATGCTCTTAAAGCTGTTGCTGGCTACAACCCCAACTATGGTGCTAATGTGAGAATTGTGAGTATGATGTACAGAGCCTATGTTAGGTCCTTAATTGATTATGCTGCTCCCATGTTGATATTAGCTAGAGAAAGTTCTCTCCGACCCTTGGAGTTAATGCAAAATGAAGCTCTCAGAATTATTCTTGGCTGTCCCAAATCTACAAAGGTTCTTAATATGAGGAAGGAGCTTGGTATTTCTAGTATCAGTGATAGGATTGTTGAAATTAACACTGTACAGTGGACCCCCGAGTAATGTAAGGCCCATATAACAAAAAAATTGTGTAACATAAGCTTTTTTCGCTTTCGTGTAGCGAAACGTATTAGACCTGTCCGCCTGCCCTGCGCCTGCGCAGAATGCCAGTGAAGCGTTGTTTACCATTGAGAGAACATTACCCAGGGTGCTCTTTCAAACATTCACAATACATTTGGTGTCTTTTTTGGTGGTTTAGTGATTGTCACTGTGAAATAAGTCACCATGTGTCCAAAGAATCTTCCTAGTGGCACCCCTTTGGTAAAGAGAGTGAGGAACACCATCGAACTGAAGAAAGAGATTGTAGAAAAATATGAGAGTGCCGTACGTCTGAGTGAGCTTGCCAGGATGTACAAGAAAACCCCATCTACTATCGGCACTATCCTGGCAAAGAGAAATGAGATCAAGGAAGCTAATGTTGCAAAAGGGGTTGATATGTTAACAAAAAATAGATCGAAAACAGTGGATGAGGTTGAGAAGTTGTTGATGGTGTGGATCAATGAAAAACAGATAGCGGGTGATAGTATTTCCACGGCGATAATTTGTGAAAAGGCAAGGAAGTTGCACACAGATCTTGTCAAGACAATGCCTGCAACCAGTGGTGAGGCGAGTGATTTTAAAGCCAGCAAAGGCTGGTTTGAGAGGTTTAAGAAATGTAGTGGCATACACAGTGTTGTAAGGCATGGTGAGGCAGCCAGTTCAGACAAACTTGCTGCTGAAAAGTTTGTGACTGAATTTAAGGGGTTTGTAGACACTGAAAAATTCAAACCCCAATAAGTGTTTAATTGTGATGAAACAGGCCTCTTTTGGAAGAAAATGCCAAAGAGGACCTACATTACTCAGGAGGAAAAGGCACTGCCAGGACACAAGCCTATGAAAGACAGGCTAACTCTCATGTTGTGTAGTAATACTAGTGGGGATTTTAAAGTGAAGCGTTTACTGGTGTATCACTCTGAAAATCCCAGAGTGTTCAAGAAAAACAATGTCACTAAGAGTAAATTGTGTGTGTTTTGGAAGGCTAACACTAAGGCATGGGTCACGAGGGAAATTTTCATAGAGTGGGTCCATCAAGTGTTTTGCCCAGTGTGAAAAAATACCTACAGGAAAAGAAATTGGGACTCAAGTGCCTCCTGGTACTGGACAATGCTCCTGATCATCCTCACAACTTTGTAGACTTTTTGTCTCATGAGTTCATTTCATCAGAGTGAAGTTCTTGCCTCTTAACACCACTCCTCTCATCCAGCCCATGGACCAGCAGGTCATTTCTAACTTCAAAAAACTTTACACAAAAGCAGTGTTTCAAAAGTGCTTTGAAATGACCTCAAGACACTGAGTTGACCCTAAGAGAGTTCTGGAGGAATCACTTCAGTATCCTCCATTGCATAAGCTTTATAGGTAAGGCTTGGGAGGGAGCGACTTCCAGGACTTTGAACTCTGCTTGTAGACAATTGTGGCCAGGTTGTGTCGAACAGAGGGATTTTGAAGGGTTTGAGGCTGCCCCTGACCATGACGACCATGTGCCTGTTGTGGAAGTTATTGTGGCATTGGGCAAGTCCCTGGGGTTGGAGGTGAGTGGCGAGGATGTGGAAGAGTTGGTGCAGGACCACAGGGTAGAGCTAACCACTGAAGAGCTGCAAGAGCTTCATCTGCAACAGCATCAGAAGGAGGAGGAAGATAGACTGGAGATGCCTTCTTCAGAGATTAAGGAGATTTGTTCAAAGTGGAATGATGTGCAACGGTTTGTAAAGAAATATCACCCTGAGCAAGCTCGTTGAACTTCATATTGTTTTGAGTGGCCCATTTGAAGATTTGGTTGATGTCCGCTTGGAGTTTTGCAGTGTCTTCAATGGAGGTCACTGCCATGGCAATCCGAATGTCATCCACAAAGGAAGACATGAGCTATGGCTTACATCTCTGTCTATGTCAGAAATGAGGATGAATAATAGAATGGGAGCGAGTACTGTGCCTTGTGGAACAGAGCTTTTCACCGTGGCTGCCTGGGACTTTACTCTGTTTACTATTACTCTTTGTGTTCTATTTGTCAGGAAGTTATAGATCCATCTACCAACTTTTCCTGTTATTCTTTTATCACGCATTTTGTTTGCTATTTTGCCGTGGTCACACTTGTCGAAAGCTTTTGCAAAGTCTGTGTATACTACATCTGTATTTTGTTATCCTCAATAGCATCCAGGACCCTGTCATAGTGGTCCAGGAGCTGGGACAGGCAAGAGCGACCTGCTCTAAACCCGTGTTGCCCTGGGTTGTGTAATTGATGGGTATCTAGGTGGTTGGCGATCTTGCTTCTTAGAACCCTCTCAAAGATTTTTATGATATGGAATGATAGTGCTATCGGTCTGTAGTTCTTTGCAATTGCTTTACTGCCACCCTTGTGGATTGGGGCTATGTCTGTTGTTTTTAGTGTATGTGGGATGACCCCTGTGTCCATGCTCCCTCTCCATAGAATGCTGAAGGCACGCGATAGGGGCTTCTTGCAATTCTTGATGAACACTGAGTTCCATGAGTCTGGGCCTGGGGCAGAGTGCATAGGCATGTCATTTATTGCCTTTTGAAAGTCTTGTGGAGTTAGAATGATCACACTGGGATAAACAACTTCGCACTGATTTTGCTCTATATCATTCCCTATTCTAAGAACATAATAACTCTTTGAACTCATAAATTACAACTGGCATCTCATTGCAAACTGAATTGTTGCAATACTAATGGCACAAAGGAATTAATGTAAAATTGCTATGGATCTATCACACTTGATTCTACTTCATGATGAAAGGATCTTGAGCCATAAATGACTCCAACAACATGCTCATATGGGTAATCTGTGTATAGATTACAATAAATTAGGAGAAAGTAATTAATTAAAATTATTGTATAGGAATCAGTTGGAAGCCTTCAGATAGATTATAACCCACAGATAACATGAAGGTAGAAAGTACAGTGACCTTTAGGTATTTCGTTGTATAATCATTCAGAATAATATTAGAGTGATTTTAAATAAAAAATTTGTTATAGGAAGCATTTTAAATTAGATTATCCCACTTTCAGAACCCAGATAATACAGTGGACCCTTGGTTTTCGTGAAAATTCATTCCAGAATGCTATTCAAGTGCCTTATAAAACCTGAAATTTAGTTTCTCATTAGAACAAATTGCAAATTAGAATTAAATGTCGTTTGAACCCCCAAGGGACCACTGTACACTTACAAAAGCTCTTACAAAAATACACTTGCATAATTGTTCGAGTTTGGAGGTGAGCGAAAACCGAGGGTCCACTGTATGTATATGGAGCAACTTGCAATGTGAACAGACTGACTGATGTTGTAGTGGCCAGGCTTAGGCTTGGTTACAAGTACTTCTGGCAATTTGGGAGACACACAGATGATGCTCAAACTAAATGCAAATTATGTGATCAGGCATATGGTCACTGTCTTGAACACTATGTCCTTAATTGTCCACTTATTGAGGAATACAGAGATAGACAGTATAATAACCTATGTGACATGTCAAGATATCTTATTAATGAAAATAAGATACCAGATATACTAAGCAAATTCCCTAAATTTGCTTGTAACAGATTAGTGAACTGTAGATATAAATCCATATGTACACCTGTTAACCCTTTTGGGGCATAGTTCCTAGGCCTTTTGTGTATCCATATGCTCTTGCACTACCCTCCACAGGATGGATATGGAGTGCACAATAAACTAGCCACTTCGGTGGCAAAATCTAA
Source organism: Cherax destructor (assembly GCA_009830355.1). Lineage (NCBI taxonomy): Eukaryota > Metazoa > Arthropoda > Malacostraca > Decapoda > Parastacidae > Cherax > Cherax destructor. The sequence continues at coordinate 92,697 of WNWK01004379.1, read as the reverse complement.
TCTCTAGGCTTTAATACTGCTGTACCATTTCCATTAATAGATAAACTAATTGTTAAGTTCTTAAATATTTTGAACTACCTCAATTTTGTGAATCTAGTTAATCACTATAATTACCTAACCTTAATACATACCAGTATGATCCATATCCTGTGTCAATATAGAGTAAGAACTAGTATTAGTCTGCCCAAAATGCCTAGGCATACATAGGCATACTAGTGGCCTTCTTGTAATAAGTATTTTATAATATGTAATAATATCATATAAATATGTAAACCCCACATAAAAAAGAAGCGCTAAACCCATTAGGGTCAAACAGAGCTGCAACAAAACCAGAGGATTGCATACATAGCTTCAAAATAGTAAAAGATATATTACCTATACGATATAATCACACAAGACATATCAGAAAATCAGAAAAAAACTAAAATAAAGCCTAGTCAATAAAAAAATTATTCTCCACAAGAAATAAAAAAAAAGAACTGTGTTACAGTGTTAATGCACATACCATGGAAGGCTTGATGCTCAATAGGAGGGAAATAATGGCTTCATTGCCAGTGCTAACGGCTAGTTCCTTCAAGGTCGTTCCTCCACGGATCAGGTCAACTCGGCACCATGAATTAACCAGCTGACGAACCTACCAATGAGGGGAATACAAGAGTTACACATAATTATTATTATTATTGCTATTATTATTATTGTTATTGCTATTATTATTATTGTTATTGCTATTATTATTATTATCATTATTGTTGTTTTTGTTATTACAAATTATTACACTACATAAGACAGAAAACACTGCACAGCACACTAACAAGACTAGTCCCAGAGCTAAGGGGATTGTCCTACGAAGAAAGGTTAAGGGAAATCGGCCTGACGACATTAGAGGACAGGAAGATTAGGGAAGACATGATAACGACATATAAAATACTGCGAGGAATAGATAAGGTGGACAGAGACAGGATATTCCAGAGAGGGGACACAGAAACAAGGGGTCACAAGCCTAGAAAGTGACGTAGTGGAGGCAGAAACCATACATAGTTTTAAGACGAGGTTTGATAAAGCTCATGGAGCAGGGAGAGAGAGGACCTAGTAGCAATCAGTGAAGAGGCGGGGTCAGGAGCTATGACACGACCCCTGCAACCACAAATAGGTGAGTACATCATACAACACAAAAAATGCAATAACACACCGTATATCACAGTAACTGCGTTTAAAGGATAATTGATGTCCAATAGGGTCTGATAAAGACTCAGGTGTCCCATATCTCTTATTGTTAGCACACTCAGCTCACACACTGAGGTCCGGGGGTCAATCCCCGGTACAGGTGGAACATTAGGGCATGTTTCTTTAAGACACCTGCTGTCTCTGTTCACCCATCAGTAAAATGGGTACCTGGGTGTTAGTCGACTGGTTTGGGTTGCATCCTGGGGACAAAATTAACCTAATTTGCCCGAAATGCTCGGCATAACAAGTGGCTTTCTATATAGTAGTATGTCATTGATGTCAGCTAGGACTGTATACCTTGTACATGTACTTGTAGAAATAAAGATAATTCAATTATTTACTGATTTATTTATTGAGATTTCTGTAATCCTGCTTTTTTTTGCGCTACTGCTCAGGAAGGGTTGTAGGTGCACAATAAACTGCTCAGGCGGCACAATTAGCTAATATGGATGAAAATTATAAAAGAAACAAAGTTTCTTCTGGAAAGAGGAACGGGGAAAATGAAAGTTTCTGGTTAGGTCAGGTTGACTTCCTTGACTAAACCCCGTCAAATTTATTTTCACTTAAGTTTTGGAACTTCATACCCTAATCAGCAGAAGACCAAAGTTCCTTATCAAAAAATAAAAAATAAAATAAATTTTTTATTTCTTTGTAAAGGTTACAATGTGTTTTTACACCTTAGGGAGTAAATGGACTTTATCAAACCCCATCAGAGCCAGACGTTTATACACAGTTAAGTTTTAGTTGTATCGAAAAAGGATTACTAGTCACACATAGGAAACCCAATCTGAATAATAAAAAAGGCTTTTATTGGCATAAGAAGAAGCTTTTTGGTTTTGAGCGCCGGCCAATTGTCCAGAAAGATTGATAACGAGGACAAACGTCCCAGAAAAAACATAAAAAGCGGAAATTTCGTCACTGATGCTTAAGGCAGGGGTAGAGCGAAACGTCGCCACTCCAATAAGGGCAGCGAAGTCCTTATCAAGTGGACCTCACACCTGACCACCGGCAGACCAGATGCCCACATTTCCCCTACACCGTCCTTTGTAGTACTGTGATTAGCAAAGCTTAATTAATGTTTGTTGCTGGTCTGTGATCTAAATTCTGAAATTAATGGGTCTACGCCGAAAATTTATTTCTGCTTTGTCATATCTATATTAATACCAGCTATGAAAATTATTAAGCAGCAAGATTAAAAGCAGATATAGTGCTATGAAAGTGCAATATACAATGTCCTGGTCAGAGATAAGGATTAAGAAAAGGTAATTAACACCAATTAATACTAGCCATCTGTGTATTAAAATCTGAGTTATTATTGAGTTTTTGTTCCAATATCACTTTATTGAAGAGAGTTAATTCATACAAATAAACAACTGTGCATTCCCATAGGGGTCATACCACTGCTAGGGAATGATAAATGAGGCTGATCCAAGGAAGTGAAAGGTACTCTTAGTTCTTGAACCCTTCACCAGGACCAAGGTACCATTCCTCTTACCATCCCTTCCTTGAATGTTTCACGAACATCAGTTTTATGAAAAATAATATTAACTAAAACAGTAGTCAAGAATTAAAAAGTCACAATACCATCACTGGAATGTGCTAATAGCTTACTATTTACAGATACGTAAGGGTAAAAGTAAAAACATAAAAACTCTCTTCGTTACCTTGCTTATGTTCTCTGAAGCCACAGCTCTCCAGAGGCCAGGACAGTAGAACCTGAAAACACGCTGCACCGCCACGGCAGGACCACATATCGGCTGCCTGGGGTCCAGGTCATCCCAATAATCGTCTTCATATTCGGTATTGTAGTCTTGGCGGCAATGGTCACGTTTGTGCAGAAGGTGAGGGAAGGACGGGTTGTGTTCGTGACACTTGCGAGCGTGTGCCTGACTCGGGTTACTTGGTTGAGATGGATTCACTTCCTGTTCCTCTTCTACTACATCTAATTCCCCTCTTTATCGCCGGGTTTTTGAGGGTTCCGGGATGGTTTCTGGTGGCCTTTATTGATCTGTAGAGATAATGATACATGTACAGTAGTGTATAATTTGTATGACTTGCATGCACTTAATATATACGGAAATTAACTAAACAAGAACAGGATGAATTAAATTATAGGCTTTTAATTATCCTATGGTAGTGTTTACAGAATATTCACAAATACTGTATTGATCATTAATGCAAACTCTGATTACTTATGTGTTTATCTACAGCACATAAAATTAATAATTTTGCTTGAATAAATCGAATATACTAACAATTGCACAGAATCTGCTAGTAATTTACTCAAGTCCAAGAATCCTGACCTTCCCTGACCTGATTAAGTCTCTTTTCTTTCCGTTCTGAACTGGCAGCCACTTCAACCTCCTCCCAGAGACTAACACCATCGTGCTGTGCGTGAAGGTCAGCACCACACTGCAGGAGTGCGTCACACACAGCTGCATCGCCTGCAAAAAAAAAAAAAGAAGGAATCCTTATATTAATTATGTGGATGCATTTCCGTTGCTTCGTGATCCGAGAAAGTAATTCCTTCATATCCCATAAGTTTTTCTTCCCTCCTCCTCATTCCACAACCTCAATAAGGTTACGGAGCTAAGTTCATTCCTCGCAAAAGGTCCAGAAGCTGAGATCAACACACTGAAGGAGCCCGGGAGTTTTGAATCAACACATTCAATAAAAAGTCTGGCAGCTGGTACTTAACACGTTTAAAACATTCAGCTGCAACACACTTAAATCCATAAGAGGGTCAGGAACCGCAGTCTTCCAAACTTTTTTCTAAGTAACATACACCCACATTACAGTAAAAATTTTGTTACTTTATACAGTACAAATAATGTAGTTTACATGTAATAAAATATTGGTAGACACAAGAGAAAGTCACTAATTATGCGATGCATTTCGGGCTTCAAGTCATTTGAAGGATTGAAACCTTGATTTAAGACACTGATAATGGAGGGTGTCCATTAATGCTGATTATAGTTTCTTTTTCCCCCGTGGTCGAGCGGTGCACATGTTCTGTTTCTTCGGTTATAGTTTTTCTCCAATAGTGGCTGCTGTTGTACACAGCTACAGGAGCCGGATCCCCGTCTACAGTAGTACGAGCGCTTAGTCCATATCTACGCTTAGTTATGACGTCCTATATGATAATATGTGGTGCTAATGAACTAGTTGTTGAAGCATCTTAAGCAGGAAAGATGAAGACGTAAAAGTCCGTCAAATCCGAATGATGATTTTTTTTCCATGATCGTAATGACAGTAGACAATTTGGATTTAATTGAGTTTTTGCATTAGGAGCAAAATCAATTTACCCAGTGGACCATAATAATGATGGACAATTCTGGATTGAAAAGACTGTCTGTTATATCCGAAATCAATTTACCCACGAGGTCACACGGGCAACAGACAATTCTGGATTTAGAGTCTTTGTCCAGCATTTACAGATGTTCGGCCACAGATTTTTACCTATTAAATTCAAAATCTACTGAATATGGATACGTTAAATCGAGATTTTGCTGTACTAGGTGATACAATCCTGTACTGTCCAGTGCTACTAGGCACAATGGAGATAAGATCTCACAATATTATAAATTAGTATTATTGTTACCGATACAAAATCAGGTGACATTGAAAGGAAGGGACAGAAATATGTGAACTCCGCAAAAAAAATCAGCTGAAGAAGAACTGCCAGCATTCCAGGGAATACTGGAACACATACTTTTGTGATAATATCAGAAGAGGCAACGAAGCACCTGAATGAGATTAATGAAGGAAAACCAATCTGTTTTCTGTTAATATGTTTAAAATAGTTTGTCCTAAACTGTGTTATATCGCAGTGAGAGAATGTGATGTACTGAATCAGATGAGAGATTCAGACGTAAGTTTTCATGCGAAAACATGAACTGACGGGAACTTGAGCTGTGGTCCTGGCTGCATCAGGCCCGCCCATTTTTCTGGTTATTTACTGACAATCATTCATTACAACTTATTTTGAATTTTTGTAAGTGATAATGTTAAAACGCTGAAAGGACTTCTAATAAAAAAATACAAAATCGTATAGGGAACTACCTCTGCGCGCAGCGTAGTGGAGGGGAGTGAGACCAGACGCGTCCCGGCCGTTGATATCCACGCCAGCATCACATAACATATACACAATGGCCATCCTGGCCTGATGGTGCCTCTCTTGTGATGGTTCTCTCGCCCAAGCCCACGGTGGGTGCGGCGGCGTCTTGAAGCTCTCCGGGACGTGAGGAGTGTCCTTTCGGAGAGGCGGGGCGTCGTGGGTTTTTACACCGTATGTGGTCAGTACCTTGGGTTGTGTGGCTGGGTCTTCGACCCGCCGGCCGTCGCCGGAACTGTTGGGTTTGCCCCAGTCCTCCCGCACTTCGAGTCCTTTTTCTCGTAGTCTCTTGCAGAAGGAAGCAATGTAGTCTTCGCCAGACTTGGCCAATACGTGGAGAGGCGACCAGCCATCCTAAGGAAGGGACAAGAGAAAAATAAACCCCTTGAAGTTTGTGCTGACAGAGATGGTAAATGCAATTAGTGAGAGAAACGTGTAAATAAAGCATCACCACACACACACACGTGTGTTTGTTGTTGTTGTACCACTTTCCTAGCACATGTCATTGACATAGCTGTATATTTGTTTGATTGATGTGAAACTTGAAATGTTTCTGCATGAATTGAACGGCCCTCCTGCTCAAACTTACCCACTAGCCATTCCAATATTTGCACCAATAACTCATTACAGTTGTGACCGGGTGTAGACTAGTAAATTGCTCCTTGCTTTATAATTTGTTTATGATTGCAACCATTATAAACGTAAGTCATGAATTTACTTTACATGATTCATTACATTTGAACTTGTGAGTTCATTACCTCTGTACCTGTTCAGCTATAAAACTTTGGGGCATCTGGACCTTATAACCTCTATAATCTGTAAATACCTTTATAACTTGTCATGATTGTGATCAGATCTACTTTAGTTCATTACCTTTGTAACTTGCTCAGCTATCAAAACTTTGAGGCCCAGTCTCTGGACCCATTATGTACCTCTGTAATCCTTTGACTACCGCCCACAGGATGGGTATGGGGTGCATAATAAAGATATTAAACTAACTGAGAGAAACGTAGACTACAACGAGAGAAAACAATGAGGGTGAGCAAGGCACATTTGCAACATTAGGGACCTTTATTGAAGAAACGTTTTGCCTGCGCTGTAGTAGGCTTCGTCAGTCGAATACAGAGATGAATTATTCTCCCGGAGACGTCAGCCTTGGAGGGAGACAAAGCCTTTTACTCATCAACTTCTCAGTATTGCATACCATTTATAATAAGAGTGTGATGTTGAAGAGGTATTGTGGGACTTAGTAACGCAGGGGAGAGAGAGATCCACTTACCTTGAGGCAGGACGGGCGTTCCCTGAGGGCGTGGGCGTGGAGGTCTAGAAGGTGTCTCACAGCTTGTGGGTGTGGTGAGAGTATGGCAGCCTGGAGCTCACTCACCACAGAGGCGCTCATCATGCCCGCCGCCCGCACGCCCACCGCCACGCCTCACACCCACACACTGACCACGCCCACCGCCACGCCTCGCTCCCACACACTAACCAAATACAGACCAGCTAAGTTTGTCAAGCAATAAATAAATAAATAAATACATGTATACACACACACACACACACACACACATATATATATATATATATATATATATATATATATATATATATATATATATATATATATATATATATATATATATATATATATATATATATATATATATATATATATATATATATATATATATATTAGGTAAAACTTGCGATTTTGGCTTAAATAGCAACGCTCACCTTGCCATATAAGACAAGTGAAAATTTGTGTATGCAATAATTTCGCCAAAATCATTCTGAACATAACGAAAAAATATATTTCATTGTGTTTGTTTATTATTAAATTAATGTATCTTTAAACGTATAAGAGAAATTTTTAGAAAGGACTTAATTTTAGATGAGTTCTTGCTAATTGACCAGTTTTACCTAATCGGCACGACATTATATATATATATATATATATATATATATATATATATATATATATATATATATATATATATATATATATATATATATATATATATATGAAGGTACCACCTCTAGAACTTGCTGGGGACCCTCATCCTCAGAGAAGACAATTACGTACCTCAGGGAAAACTCGAGGTTCTCCCGGAGCTGTTTGATATATATATATATATATATATATATATATATATATATATATATATATATATATATATATATATATATATATATATATATATATATATATATATATATATATATATATATATATAGCCTGTGACGAGTATAAGATATAGGAACGGTTGGAAGGCAGTGTAACTAGTGATTTATACGGGAAAGTAATGTCGAAAATCGCGGTCTCGCATGTCGCGATATCGTCCTGATTACCACTAATTCCCACCAAGGCAGGGTGGCCCGAAAAAGAAAAATATTCATCATTCACTCCACTGTCTTGCCAGAGGGGTGCTTTACACTAAAGTGATAAAACTGCAACATTAACACCCCTCCTTCAGAGTGCAGACACTGTACTTCCCATCTCCAGGACTCAAGTCCGGCCTGCCGGTTTCCCTGAATCCCTTCATAAATGTAACCTTCCTCACACTCCAACAGTACATCAAGTTCTAAAAACCATTTGTCTCCATTCGCTCCTATCTAACACGCCCATGCATACTTGCTGGAAGTCCAAGCCCCTCGCACACAAAACCTCCTTTACCCCTTCCGTCCAACCTTTTCTAGGTCGACCCCTACCCCGCCTTCCCTTACTACAGATTTATACTATTATATATATATATATATATATATATATATATATATATATATATATATATATATATATATATATATATATAATAGTGGAACGTATTTCATATCTGTAAGTAACGTATTAAGGAACTTAATGCATTTATGACGACACAGAGCTCTTGGCTACCATTGGCTGCCTCACTGTACAACGACAAGAAGTTCTGAACAGTATTCGTTTCTGTTCTGATTTCCCTTCGTCACTTAGGTTCTAAAAACTTAAGTGACGTGTATGAAGACCTAAATAAATTTAATTTTATTCAGATATATATTGTTGACTTATAAGGTTTCTTAATAATATAGATAATTCAATAGTCTTCAAACTGTCACCTCAGGTCGAGGCCATTAACCTAGTATCATCGTTTACAATACTTCTGAAACTCATTCAGCATTTGTATGTCGTCAGTAAGTAAGCATTGCATGACGTTCATCTGTTCACTCCTGTACTGTAACTCCATTTCTGGTGTTTACATCGTATTGTAACATACAAGATTGCATGAATGCTGTATGAAATTAATCCCAAGTGAAATCTTAGTAAGGGATTACTTAGGGGCCAGTTTTATGTAAACAATATTTTCCCACACACATACATATTATATATATATATATATATATATATATATATATATATATATATATATATATATATATATATATATATATATATATATATATATATATATATATAACATATCAGCAACTCTAAATCCATTTATTCCAATACATGGTCTTCAAAAACTTTAATTATATATATAGCCAATGACACAGTAGTTAAATTCATGCTGAAACCCACAAGGAAAAAATAAATCTGCAATAAACATTGAGGGTTAGTTTTACGTGGGTGTGAGGTGATGGGGTCAGTCAGGTGTAGAAGCATGACTTACCTGGCCTCATCAACAAGGTGTAGCTGCGTGGTAACTCCTCCTGAACACTCTCACCACCATCTTTCACTTTGTACCTCACGGTGGGTGCCCACCCCACCAAAAAAAAAAAAATAGCTTCTGGGAAAATCTCACACGTGTGTCGAGGCTGACATTGAACCACCTTTCGTGCTGGGTGATGTTTACAAGGAACCACCAGTGGCCTCTGGCGGGCGGGCCGGGAAGTGCCAGTGACACTGTGGTGCCTCTACGCATCAGCCAATCAATACTCAGAAGGCTGGGAAGCTACTCTCTTATTGGTCAGCTTTTCGTTTTCTGTGGCATCATCAAGTGCCGCAGGAACCAATGTTGATCAATAGATCTTCAATGTCGTCGAGAAACTGCTTAAGTTCACACACACACACACACACATACACCATGCCAACCCCAATAAGCTGGCCTGTCAAATGGAATTAAGACAGACTAAAAATACAGTAGAATGCCATGAGAGTCGCGAGGAATCTCGATAAGTAAGGTTAGTAAGAATTTGGCAAGTGGAGGGCGGCCAGCTGGCAGAACCAACTGGCAAAACAAGCTGGCAGAACCAACTGGCGTCAAGCTGTGACTCTGGAGACAAGATAACTAGAACAATGGCGACGTATATCCCACACTGAATCAATACAGAATAACGCGCTTAGCCATGAGGCTATCTGGATCAGCTTAGTGCAACGTTAAGCTTGATTATGTAGCTGAGATATGTAGCTCTCCCATGATGAATTAATGATGGCTTCCCAGGTTTTAAGGAGTATTGATTCATCAAGGTCACTAAGGCTGTAATTCACCCGTGCAAAAAAAATCCAGCCCACTTAATCCTGAAAGTAGGAATTTAAGTTTCTCTTTTTAACTTTAGTAATGTATACAGGAGAAGGGGTTACTAGCCTCTTGCTCCCGGCATTTTAGTCGACTCTTACGACACGCATGGCTTACGGAGGAAGAATTCTGTTCCACTTCCCCATAGAGATAAGAGGAAATAAGAACAAGAAAGTCCAGAGGGGTGTGTATATATATGTTTGAACATGAATGTGTAGTGTGACCTAAGTGTAAGTAGAAGTAGCAAGACGTACCTGAAATCTTGCATGTTTATGAGACAGAAAAAAGACACCAGCAATCCTACCATCATGTAAAACAATTACAGGATTTCATTTTACACTATATATATATATATATATATATATATATATATATATATATATATATATATATATATATATATATATATAAATATTAAAATAGATTTTATTAACAGAACACAACTCTATTTTGTTTTTCTGAGAGAGGATTTAAGGAAGAAAATTGCCTGTCGTCCTCAGAATATCTTTCACCCTGAACTCTTATTGCACTCGACACCCTTGATGTTGGTGAAGGCCTCTTGATGCAAGGAATTGGAGCACCCCTCCTATTCCATGGATCAAAACTCTCCCGTTTTCCCTCAAGCGCTGCAGAACTCACGCGGGTTTAGCGCCGCCCCAACAAACTGAACGCAAAAAAATTAATGCTGTAATGAACAATAATATTCGGTAGTGATAATGTTGAGTAGAACTGAGTTAGACTGTAGATTAAGTTAGTGCTGCACTGCTAACTTAGCCGATAACTTTATTAAGTTACATGTGTACATCTAGTAAGTCGACTTGCAGCAGCGCTGTTTGACCCTTTCGGGTTTAGCGCTTACCTTGATTATATTAATCAATTTGTGACGTGTGTGTGTTTGTGTTTACCGAGTTCTGCTTGCGGCGGTCGAGTTTCAGCTCTGGCCCTGCCTCCTAGACTACTTTGATTGGCATCACTGATTTCTGGCCTCTTCGGCCTTATCATATATACTCCTGAAGCTGTGTATTGAGTTTACCCCCACCACTGCCTCACAAACCTCATTCAGCTTATTAACTCTTCCTTACATTCCTATGGTTTACCATCTATGTCTTCAGCTTCCATTGTGTCCCCTTGATCTTGGTCGTCTTAATTCAAACAGTCTGTCCCTATCAATTCCTCTTAAGATTTTTTATGTCATGATCAAGTCTCCCCCTCCTATCTTTCTGGCCTCCTGGTGCTAGTCTGCTTGCATACCTCTGAACCTTTTTAAATCGTTGCACATGCTAGACCAGGTGTGGGCTCCACGCTGGGGCCGCGTACTCATTGATTGGTTTAACATACGTCTTATGTAACGTTCTGGAGGATTCTTTGTTCAACTTCCTGGATGTTGTTCTGAGGTTTGCTAATTTTGCATATGCCACTGGCGCTATACGGTTCATGCGTATTGCTGGTGATATGCTTGGTGTTGTATTCACCCCCAAGTCCTTTCCACTCTTATGTTTACAGCTTTTCTCCGCCATTATTGTACTCTGTGTCCGGTCCTCTCCCTCTCCAACCCCCCGATCTTTCACTTGACATATATTTATTGTTTGTTGAGCGATTTAGTTAAGTGTTTAATACAGTCAATCGATCACACAAGGGTCATTAAATCTTTACGTGGCTGCTACATCACCTGTCATGAATACTTTGATCCTTAAGACAAGGATTCATGTAAGTTCTCAGTGTATATGCACTAAGAGGTGTATACCTCTTTGTGAATATACAGCTGTGTGTGCGAACAGAGTACGGCTGAATTTAAATTACGTTTGAATTCTATCGGCTGCACGAGGGTCATTAAGGCTGTGTTACTGCGTCCACTAGTCAAGGATACGTTAATCCATGATAAAGGGACTGAAGTAAACTACGTGTGTGTTTATATACCGAGATATACACTCCTCTCTGTAGATATACTTCTGCTATCACTGCATTCACATCAGCACAGAGATATATACCTCGTTGTTGATGGGGTTTAAGGCCTATCGACTACACTAGGGACATTAAGGCTGCATGAAGCCTCCTCACCACCAGACAAGAATATTGAGTGAGGTCAGGAAAGGAAGGTCTGAGACCAGGGAGGGTCTGGGACCGGGAATCTGGGACCAGGAGTGTGGACCAGGATGAGCTGGGACTAGGGTGAGGTCTGGACAGGAAGGTCTTGGACCAGGGTGAGTCTGGGACCAGGGTGAGGTCTGGAACTGGTGAGGTCTGGGACCAGGGTGGTCTGGGACCAAGGGAGGTTGGGACCAGGGGTGGTCTGGGACCAGGGTGAGTTGGGACAAGAGGTCTTGGACCAGGGTGAGGTCTGGGACCAGGGTGAGGTCTGGAACTGAGGTGGGTCTGAGACCAGGGTGAGGTCTGGGACAAGGGAGGTCTGGGACCTGGGGAGGTCTGGGACCAGGGTGAGGTCTGGGACTAGGGGTGAGGTCTGGGACCAAGGGTGAGGTCTGGGACCACGGGTGAGGTCTGGGACTTGGGATGAGGTCTGGGACTAGGGGTGAGGTCTGAGATCAGGGTGAGGTCTGAGATCAGGGGTGAGGTCTGGGATCAGGGGTGAGGTCTGGGACTAGGGTGAGGTCTGGGACTTGGGATGAGGTCTGGGACTAGGGATGAGGTCTGAGATCAGGGTGAGTGCAGTAATCTATACTTCCTGTGTTGCATCAAATCAATGTAGTGTGTATGTAGTGTCTCATACTGAGTGAGGTCGAATCAGCTCCTGGCCCCGCCTCTTCTGTATCCGCTACTGGGTCTCTGCTCCCCCTGCTCCATGAGCTTTATCATACCTCGTCTTAAAACTATGTATGGTTCCTGCCTCCCTATATCTTTCTCAGACTATTCCACTTCCTGACTACTCTGTGGCTGAAGAAATACTTCCTAATATCCCTTTGACTCATCTGAGTCTTCACTATTGCTGTTTCGGTCCCTCTGAACATCCTGTCCTGTCACCTTGTCATTCCCAGTATTTTGTATGTCGTTATCATGTCCCCTGACCTTCTTTCTACAGTGTTGTATCATTTCCTAACCTTTCTTCATAGGACAGACCCTGAGTTGTGGAACTAACCTTGTCGCAAACCTTTGCACTTTCTCTAGTTTCTTTACGTGCTTGACCAGGTGTGGTTCCAGACTGGTGCTGCATATTCTAGTATGGGCCTGACGTACACGGTGTACAGTGTCTTGAACGATTCCTTGTTAAGGTAACGGAACGCTAATCTTAGGTTTGCCAGTCGTCCATATGCTGCCGCAGTTATCTGGTTGATGTGTGCCTCCGGAGACGTGCTTGGCGTTATACTCACCCCAAGGTCTTTCTCCTTTGCCGAGGTTTGTAGCCTTTGTCCGCCTAGCCTGTACTCTGTCAGCGGTCTTCTTTGCCCTTCTCCGATCTTCATGACTTTGCATTTGGTGGGATTGAATTCGATTAGCCAGTTGCTAGACCAGATGTCAAGCTTGTCCAGGTCTGTTTGAAGTCCTTTGGTCCTCTTCCGATGTGATTCTCCTCATTAATTTCACATCATCTGCGAACAGAGACACTTCTGAGTCTATCCGTCCGTCATGTCATTTACATATACCAAGAATAACACGGTCCTAGGACTGACCCCTGTGGTACACCGCTCGTCACAGGCGCCCACTGTGATACCTCATCACGCACCATGACCCGTTGTTACCTCCCTTTGAGGTATTCCCTGATCCATTCCAGTGCCCTTCCTGTTATACATGCTTGTTCTTCCATCTTCTTTACTAATCTCATGTGAGGAACTGTGTCGAAGGCCTTCCTGCAGTCAGGAAAATGTAATCAACCCACCCTTCTCTCTCTTGCCTTACCTCTGTTACTTTATCATAGAACTCTAGGAGGTTTGTTACACAGGATTTGCCTTCCCGGAATCCGTGCTGTCTGGTGTTTATTATCCTGTTCACCTCGAGGTGCTCCACCATTCTTTTCCTGATGATTTTCTCCAGGACTTTGCACACTATACATGTAAGTGACACAGGTCTATAGTTTAGTGCCTCTTTTCTGTCTCCTTTTTAAAGATGGGGACTACGTTGGCCTTCTTCCATACCTCAGGTAGCTGCCCAGTTTCAAGGGATGTGTTGAATATTATGGTAAGTGGCACACTCAATACCTCAGCTCCTTCCTGAAGAACCCACGGGAGATATTGTCCGGACCCATCGCCTTTGAGGTATCAAGGTCACTGAGTAACTGCTTCACCTCCTCCTCAGTTGTGTGTATGCCCTCTAGCACTTGATACATCTCTTGTTGGTGACGCACCCCGTCCTGTCTACCCAGCTGCCTTCCTTCCTCCACTGTGAATACTTCCTTAAACCTCAAGTTGAGCTCCTCACATACCTCTTGATCGTTACTTGTGAGTTCCCCATCTTCTCTCCTCAGCCTTATCACCTGGTCCTTGACTGTTGTCTTCCTTCTGATGTGACTGTACATCAGTTTCGGGTCAGACTAACTTTCGATGCTATGTCGTTTTCGTACTGTTTCTGTATGTATGTGTGTGTATGTATGTGTGTGTATGTGTGTGTGTATGCGTGTGTGTACTCACCTATTTGTACTCACCTATTTGTTGTTGCAGGGGTCGATTCATAGCTCCTGGCCCCGCCTCTTCACTTATTGCTACTAGGTCCTCTCTCTCCCTGCTCCATGAGCTTTATCAAACCTCGTCTTAAAACTATGTATGGTTCCTGCCTCCACTACGTCACTTTCTAGGCTATTCCACTTCCTGACAACTCTATGACTCTATGACTGAAGAAATACTTCCTAACATCCCTTTGACTCATAGGAGTCTTTAACTTCCAATTGTGACCCCTTGTTTCTGTGTTCCATCTCTGGAACATCCTGTCTCTGTCCACCTTATCTATTCATCTCAGTATTTTATATGTCGTTATCATGTCTCCCCTAACCCTCCTGTCCTCTAGTGTCGTCAGGCCTATTTCCCTTAACCTTTCTTCGTAGGACAATTCCCTTAGCTCTGGGACTAGTCTTGTTGCAGACCTTTGCACTTTCTCTAATTTCTTGACGTGCTTGACCTAGGTGTGGGTTCCAAACTGGTGCTGCATACTCCAGTATGGGCCTGACGTATATGGTGTACAGAGTCTTGAACGATTCCTTAGTGAGGTATTGGAACGCTATTCTTAGGTTTGCCAGACGCCCGTATGCTGCAGCAATTATCTCATTGATGTGTGCCTCAGGAGATGTGCTCTGTATTATACTCACCCCAAGATCTTTTTTCTTGAGAGAGGTTTGCAGTCTTTGGCCACCTAGGCTATACTCTGTCTGCGGTCTTCTTTGCCCTTCCTCGATCTTCAAGACTTTGCATTTGGCAGGGTTAAATTCAAGGAACCAGTTACTGGACCAGGGTTGTAGCCTGTCCAGGTCTCTTTGTAGTTCTGCCTGATCCTCGACTGATTTAATTCTTCTCATTAACTTCACATCATCTGCAAACAGGGACACTTCTGAGTCTATCCCTTCCGTTATGTCGTCCACATATACCAAAAACAGCACAGGTCCTAGGACTGACCTCTGTGGAACCCCACTCGTCACAGGTGCCCACTCTGACACCTCGTCACGTACCATGACTCGTTGTTGCCTCCTTGTCAGATATTCTCTGATCCATTGCAGTGCCTTTCCTGTTACCTGTGCCTGATCCTCTAGTTTTTGCATTAACCTCTTGTGAGGAACTGTGTCGAACGCCTTCTTGCAGTCCAAGAAAATGCAGTCTACCACCCCTCTCTCTCGTGTCTTACTTCTGTTATCTTGTCATAAAACTTCAGTAGGTTTGTGACACAGGATTTTCCTTCCCTGAAACCGTGCTGGTTGTCGTTTATAAGCTTGTCTTTCTAGGTGCTCCACCACTCTCCTCCTGATGATCTTCTCCATGTCTTTCCATAATATACACGTCAGTGACACAGGTCTGTACTTTAATGCCTCGTGTCTGTCTCCTTTCTTAAAAAATTGGACTACATTTGCCATCTTCCACACCTCAGGTAGTTGCCCAGTTTCGATGGATGTGTTGAAGATTTTTGTTAGTGGTACACTCAACATCTCTGCTCCCTCTCTAAGGATCCACGGAGAGATGTTGTCAGGTCCCACCGCTTTTGAGGTATCAAGTTCACATAGCAGCTTCTTCACCTCCTCCTCGGTTGTGTGTATTTCATTCAGCACTTGTTGGTGTACCTCCCTATTCTGAATTCCTGGAGTCCTTCCTGTCTCCTCTGTAAATACTTCTTTAAATCTCATGTTGAGCTCCTCACATACCTCTTGGTCGTTTCTTGTGAATTCCCTAGCTTCCTTCCTCAGCCTGATTACCTGGTCCTTGACTGTTGTTTTCCTCCTGATGTGGCTATACAACAGCTTCGGGTCAGACTTGACTTTTGATACTATGTCATTTTCGTATTGTGCATATTCGTTTCAGGCTCTTCGGCTAATCTCTTTATTTTCCTGGGTCCTTTGTCTTCTGTACTTTTTCCATTTTCTAGTGCACTTAGTTTTTGCCTCCCTAAACCTTTGGGTGAACCAAGGACTCGTTCTGGTCTTCCCATTACTTCTGTTTCCCTTGGGAACAAACCTCTCCCCTGCCTCATTGCATTTTGCTGTCACATAGTCCATCATTTCTTTTACTGGTTTTCCTGCCAATTCTCTCTCCCACTGAACGTCTTGTAGGAAGTTCCTCATGCCTGTGTAGTCCCCCCTTTTGTAGTTTCGTTTTTCCCGTCCTATCCCTGCTCCCTTCTCCACTTGTAGCTCAACTATATAATTAAAACACAGAACTACATGATCACTAGCTCCAAGGGGCCTGTGATATGCTCGATGTCCGAACTACTCAAGGTGAATACTAGGTCCAGTCTTGCTGGATCATCCTCACCTCTCTCTCTGGTAGTGTCTCTAATATGTTGATGCATGAGGTTTTCCAGTACCACATCTATCATCTTAGCTCTCCATGATTCAGGACCCCCATGGGGCTCCAGGTTTTCCCAATCAATCTCCTTGTGCTTGAAATCACCCATAACTAGTAACTTTGCTCTCCCCATGTGAGCTCTTCTGGCTACCTCGGCTAGTGTGTCTACCATTGCTCTGTTGCTCTCGTCGTATTCTTCTCTTGGCCTTCTGCAGTTCTGTGGTGGGTTGTACATTACAGCAATTACCACCTTATGGCCCTCAGACTAGATTGTTCCTACTATGTAGTCCCTTTCGCCCATTCCATCCATTCCTTCCATTTCCTCAAATCCCCACCTGTTCTTAATGAGCAGTGCAACTCCTCCTCCCCCTCTGCTTCCTCTCTCTTTCCTGAGGATTTGATATCCGGGTGGAAAGATTGCATCTGTTGTCATCCTGGTGAGTTTCGTTTCTGTGAGTGCTATTATGTCTGGGGATGTCTCATTTATTCTTTCATGCCACTCCTCACATTTATTTGTTATTCCATCTGCATTTGTATACCAAACCTTCAACTTCTTTTCTAAAACCGTAGTCTGGGGGGTACGTTGGGGTTGGGAAAGTGGGAGACCTGATGAGGAACTATGGGTGGTTGGTGTGAAGGTGGAGTTTGTAATGAGGTGGGTGGGAGCATTGGGTATGGCGTGTGTGTGTGTGTGTGTGTGTGTGTGTGTGTGTGTGTGTGTGTGTGTGTGTGTGTGTGTGTGTGTGTGTGTGTAGACTGATGCTTGTTCGTTAATCGAGTGAGTGAAAGCTAAATTTCCGCTAGGTTTCATTCGCATGCTACTGAATGTAGTGCCTAATGGAGAGATGAATGAGAAGAGAAAGAATGGAGAGGAGATGAAAGGCAATGAAAATTGATGGAGATGAAAAGGAGAGAAGAAATGGAAAGGAGAGAAAGGAGAGAGAGAGGAGATGGAAGAGAGAGAGAGAGAGGAGAGAGAGAGGAGAGAGAGAGAGGGAGAGAGAGAGGAGAGGAGAGAGAGAGGGGAGAGAGAGAGAGAGAGAGAGAGAGAGAGAGAGAGAGAGAGAGAGAGAGAGAGAAGGTGAGAAGAGAAAATAAGGGAGAGAAATCAAGTTTGATCAAAGGGGTAGCTCCAACGCCTAGGACCAAAAGCCCTTTACCCAACCTATTAAGATACCCCTACACTGCCCGCTTACAGGGATCTCTCATTTAAAAAAAAATTAATGTACACACCCACTTGTATCGTAAATATATTTAATGATTCATGGTCGTTGTCACCTGACCTTTAAAGCTCATTCATAAAGATCCGTGGCATTATTGCCACTAACTTAGCCTTTTAAACTCATTCATAAAATTCAACTTCTAAATTTACGCTCTATAAGTGTTGCTGTTTTTTTTCTCTGCATAAAAACACGATCGCATCCCCTGCATGGGATCGCACCCCCTGCATGGGATCGCACCCCCTACATGGGATCTCATCCCCTGCATGGGCTCGCATCCCCTGCATGGGATCGCATCTCCTGCATGGGATCGCATCCCCTACATGGGATCTCATCCCCTGCATGGGATCGCATCCCCTACGTGGGATGGCATCCCCTACGTGGGATGGCATCCCCTACATGGGATGGCATCCCCTACATGGGATGCTGTAAATTCGGCTGATGTGTTCAGGATGATGGTGTCTTCGTGGTGGTGTGGACATCAACTTCAGCTGTCACTGGAGGAGGGGGAAGCGGAAGCCGCTCTCTGTCTTCTGGATAAAAATAAAATTTAAATTCAAGTTTATTTCCAGGTGATACATTGATCGGAGAGGAATAGATGACACTTGAGCGCCTGCTGACAGTCACCCTCAGTGGAGGGAGTTATCTCAAGTTAGTAAAGATGCTGAGGGTTTTGATTCCACCAGAGAAGATGATGTATGTTTAAGATTTCAAAGCAGATAATAATGATATTATTAATAATAATAATAATAATAATAATAATAATAATAATAATAATAATAATTTTATTTCAGCATGATACATGTTTGTACAAAGGAGTATAACAATTGAGTGTACAAGCCAAAATGCCCTTTGTATGCAGAGCATTTCGGGCAACAGCTCTGTCTATGTGTATTGTTTAGCGCTTCTTTTGATTACAATAATAACAATATGTACGTGTGTTCATGAAGGTGGTCACTGCTGTAGAGTCTAAGGACATACAGAAAAACGACAATGATCATGCAACGTTGTGGTTATGAGACCAGAGTAAGAGTACAGTAGTAGTTTTATTGCTTGGCTTTCTCTAGTCTTTATATATGAAGTTAACATTGACTCCTGATAAAGAAGATATAAAATTAAGATATTCTCTCGTGTTGTTCCTCTTCTACTGTAAACTGTACAGAGGGTTGAACTGAGGGGGAGGGGGAGGGCGGTGACTACAATCAACAACTATGTATTCGTGTGATAAAAAGTCATTAAACAGAACAGAGGAAAGCGCATTTTATCACGACCTATCGCGAAAAAATGATTTTGTCACATCACCGGAAGCACACTTCACCAGGACCTGACACCACTCGTCGTTACCTGGCACCACTCAACGTTATCTGGCACCACTCGACGTTACCTGACACCACTCGACGTTACCTGGCACCACTCGACGTTACCTGGCACCACTCGACGTTACCTGGCACCACTCGACGTTACCTGACACCACTCGACGTTACCTGACACCACTTGACGTTACCTGGCATCTCTCGACGTTGCCTGGCACCACTCGACGTTATCTGACACAACTCGACGTTACCTGACACCACTCGACGTTTCCTGGCACCACTCGACGTTACCTGGCACCACTCGACGTTACCTGGCACCACTCGACGTTACCTGACACCCCTCGACGTTACCTGCACCACTCGACATTACCTGACACCACTGACGTTACCTGAACACCCGACGTTGTCTGGTACCACCTACGACGTTACCTGGCACAACTGACGTTACCTGGCACAACTGACGTTACCTAACACCACTGACGTTACCTGGCACCACTGACGTTACCTGGCACCACTGACGTTACCTGGCACCACTGACGTTACCTGGCACCACTGACGTTACCTAACACCACTGACGTTACCTGGCACCACTGACGTTACCTGGCACCACTGAGGTTACCTGGCACCACTGACGTTACCTGGCACCACTGACGTTACCTAACACCACTGACGTTACCTGGCACCACTGACGTTACCTGGCACCACTGACGTTACCTAACACCACTGATGTTACCTGGCACCACTGACGTTACCTAACACCACTGACGTTACCTGGCACCACTGACGTTACCTAACACCACTGACGTTACCTGGCACCACTGACGTTACCTGGCACCACTGACGTTACCTAACACCACTGACGTTACCTGGCACCACTGACGTTACCTGGCACCACTGACGTTACCTGGCACCACTGACGTTACCTGGCACCACTGACGTTACCTAACACCACTGACGTTACCTGGCACCACTGACGTTACCTAACACCACTGACGTTACCTGGCACCACTGACGTTACCTGGCACCACTGACGTTACCTGGCACCACTGACGTTACCTAACACCACTGACGTTACCTGGCACCACTGACGTTACCTGGCACCACTGACGTTACCTGGCACCACTGACGTTACCTGGCACCACTGACGTTACCTGGCACCACTGACGTTACCTAACACCACTGACGTTACCTGGCACCACTGACGTTACCTAACACCACTGACGTTACCTAACACCACTGACGTTACCTGGCACCACTGACGTTACCTAACACCACTGACGTTACCTGGCACACTGACGTTACCTAACACCACTGACGTTACCTGGCACCACTGACGTTACCTGGCACCACTGACGTTACCTGGCACAACTGACGTTACCTGGCACAACTGACGTTACCTAACACCACTGACGTTACCTGGCACCACTGACGTTACCTGGCACCACTGACGTTACCTGGCACCACTGACGTTACCTGGCACCACTGACGTTACCTAACACCACTGACGTTACCTGGCACTACTGACGTTACCTGGCACCACTGGGTTCCCTGGCACCACTGACGTTACCTGGCACCACTGACGTTACCTAACACCACTGACGTTACCTGGCACCACTGACGTTACCTGGCCACTGACGTTACCTAACACCACTGATGTTACCTGGCACCACTGACGTTACCTAACACCACTGACGTTACCTGGCACCACTGACGTTACCTAACACCACTTACGTTACCTGGCACCACTGACGTTACCTGGCACCATTGAGGTTACCTGGCACCACTGAGGTTACCTGGCACCACTGAGGTTACCTGGCACCACTGACGTTACCTGGTACCACTGAGGTTACCTGGCACCACTGAGGTTACCTGGCACCACTGACGTTACCTGGCACCACTGACGTTACCTGGCACCATTGAGATTACCTGGCACCACTGACGTTACCTGGTACCACTGACGTTACCTAACACCACTGACGTTACCTGGCACCACTGACGTTTCCTGGCACCACTGAGGTTACCTGGCACCACTGACGTTACCTGGCACCACTGAGGTTACCTGGCACCACTGACGTTACCTGGCACCACTGAGGTTACCTGGCACCACTGACGTTACCTGGCTGCCCTTGCGCAACACCTCAGACACTTCACCTATCCTTTGCCTGCCGTCTCATGCGACCACTTTTGTTGTTGTTATAGACATGGATGCACAAATAACCCCCACACAGGGGAAAGAGGTTCATGACGACGTTTCGGATCGCATCATTAACTAGTTAATGATGCGAGTCAGACCGAAACGTTGTCATAAGTTCCTGTTTCCTGTGTGTGGGTTATTTATGTATTGTTCCAGTCACGGTATTGTGACTTTATTCTTTATACATATCGATGTTTTGTATTTTTCTATACTTAATAAAGTCTAATAAGTTTAATCACCAAAGAATAAAAGGCCTTTTTATTTGCTTTATCTTTTTAACGACTAAAAAATTACAACACGGAAATATAACCAGAAATATATATATATATATATATATATATATATATATATATATATATATATATATATATATATATATATATATATATATATATATATATATATATATATATATATATATATATATATATATATATATATATATATATATATATATATATAATATATATATATATGTCGTCCGATTAGGTAAAACTTGCGATTTTGGCTAAATAGCAACGCTCACCTTGCTATATAAGACAAGTGAAAATTTGTGTATGCAATAATTTCGCCAAAATCATTCTGAACATAACGAAAAAATATATTTCATTGTGTTTGTTTATTATTAAATTAATGTTAACGTATCTAAAATATATTTAGTTGGGTTAGGCTAAATTAAATTGCGCTTGTTGCAATAAGGTTAGGTAGGTTTTCAAAGTTTCTCTTGGTACAAAATTATAAATTCTTACATTAACATAAATGAAAAAATATATCTTTAAACGTATAAGAGAAAATTTTAGAAAGGACTTAATTTTAGATGAGTTCTTGCTAATTGACCAGTTTTACCTAATCGGCACGACATATATATATATATATATATATATATATATATATATATATATATATATATATATATATATATATATATATATACGTATATATATTGCTGCAACAGTGAACAATATTATTGGGAATTTACAATGCCAGTAGTTAAATACTTACTTTTAAGAAGTCCTCCTTCGGAGCCGCCTGAAATTGAAACCAATATTGGAACACCCAAACTGGTTTATTTACTCTTCATAATTTGGCTGCAAATCTGTATACAGTAACAACATTACAGTGTTTTGGGATATTTCTTTCTTATTACAATTGTCGAATTATATGGAATCACGAACACAGGTTCTGCATGAATCAGAACGAAATGAGGAGTAATAAGAGGTTAGAAGCAGTGATGAGAGATTTGGAAAAATAGGATACACGCTAAGTGTCACAAACCTCCGCTGTTCCCTCTATAAGATTAACCATTTACCCTTAAATAATATCAAGGTTAATACAAGGAAAAAAAATATTTTGAACGTCAAAATGGTTACTGAGGACGAGGGCGTTGCTGGTGTAATAATATTGACTTTCCTCAAAGAGTAGCCCACTGGAATCGCATGACCCACCCAACAAATTATACGTTTATCTATTTTTCTCTGTTTATCGTGCTTTGAAATGGCCACAGCCGTCATAAAGAAGACGAGTTTACGGCCAGAGGGAATAAAGAGCGACCACAAAGGCAGGGTTAATACAACCTTGGGTGGACCGCCAGGCAAGATGACGGGGCGACCTCCACCCAGCTCAATACCTGTCCACAAGTTTTTCCAGTTGTCCCGTGGAGAGAGAGAGAGAGAGACTAAAATGTGCCATTTACGGTGGCCTGGTGGCTAAAGCTCTCGCTTCACACGGCGAGTGTCCGGGTTCGACTCCCGGCGAGGGTAGAAACATTGGGCGTGTTTCCTTACACTGGTTGTCTATGTTCCCCATCAGTAAAATGGGTACCTGGGTGTTAGTCGACTGGTGTGGGTCGCATCCTGGGACAAAACTGACCTAATTTGCCCGAAATGCTCTGCATAACAAGCGGCTTTCTATATAGTAGTATGTCATTGATGTCAGCTAGGACTGTATACCTTGTACATGTACTTGTAGTAAATAAAGATATTATTATTATTTAGGTGTACCACTGTTTTCTGCTCCTTGTGGAGTGCGTGAGAAGTATTGTGTAAGTGAAACTTTGAGAGACCTGATCACAAGGATCAGAGACCACAGATACTCCCCACAGTGGAGACACAGGACACTGTAACACAGAGCATCGTCTGATGACCTACCCCGAGGCCAGACAAGTTACTAAGGCAGCAGACGGGCGGAGGAAACTTTATTTAAATACGGTATTGAACGCCATTTCCAAACAATTGCTCAAAACTCGGATTGAATCTCAATATGAGAAGTATTGGCTAAACAATTTTTCATTAAAGCTACTATTACGTAACTAAATAACTCTCTTACTGACCCGTTCTACACCTCATGGACCTCTTCTCACAAAATTTATATTCACACCTTTTTGATGTTTCTATGAATTGATAAAGACCCAGGGTGGCGATACGTCTGCGATACGTCTGCTAATAATATGCCATAATAACTTTTCCGCGTCTTAAGAATAACAATGCTCTTGCAGAACTCACGACACCAACAATACACGTTACGTAATCTAAGATAAGGTGTCAAACTTGCCATCAAGGAGGTGGTACAGAAAACTCCTTTCAACACAAACCAAGATGCTTTTGGCTTAGCCAAACCTTTAGGACAAATCATGTTACACGTGTACAGCTGCTAAACCCTGACGAGGCGGCTTTCCACACTTAAGTGTTGACCAGATGACCTGATGATTGCTCCTCTGTCCATACCGTTGCCTCAAGAACCTTGACTTTTGACCTGTGTCCATTGGCTTCTGAAATTTCACGCGTCAATGTTTCTGACTCACTATTTCTAACTTACTTCTAGGAGTATATATCTTTGATAACTATAACCACTGTATGACTTGAAGTGGCTAGTTTATTGTGCATCCCACATCCATCACGTGGACGCAAGCTTATAGATACACAAAAGGCTTAAGAACTAGGCCCCAAAAAGGGGTAACAAGAACACATCTGGATTTATATCTGCAGCAGACTTATCTGTTGCAAAGTTTAGGAAATTTGCTTGATATATCTAGTATCTTATCTTCATTAATAAGATACCTTGATATATTAGATAGGATATTATAGTGTCATCTATATTCCTCAATAAGTGGACAATTAAGCCCATAGTGTTCAAGAAAGTGGTCATAAGGGTATGACTAGATAAAACTACACAGAACAAAACGTTATGATAGTGACTTTCTTTGTACTTACCAAACCAAAATTGTAATTACACATTGTAATCAATACAAAGAAATAAATCATTATCTTATCTAGCTCGGTCGCTAGCGCACTCAGCTCACACACTGACGTCCGGGGATCGATACTCCGGAATGGTTGGAAAACATTAAGACGTGTTTCCATAAGACACCTGCTGTCTCTGTTTACCCATCAGTAAAAGGGGTACCTGGGTCGTGGGTCGCATCCTGGGGACAAAATTGACCTAATTTGCCCGAAATGCTCAGCATAACAAGTGGCTTTCTATATAGTAGTATGTCATTGATGTCAACTATGGACTGTATACCTTGTACATGTACTTGTAGAAATAAAGATATTATTATTATTATTATTATTATTTTTTTTTTTTTTTTTTTTTCAACAAGTCGGCCGTCTCCCACCGAGGCAGGGTGACCCAAAAAGAAAGAAAATCCCCAAAAAGAAAATACTTTCATCATCATTCAACACTTTCACCACACTCATACATAATCACTGTCTTTGCAGAGGAGCTCAGATACGACAGCTGAGAAAAGTCCCTCCCAGCTGTCACTATCTCAGACCCCTCCTTTAAAGTGCAGGCATTGTACTTCCCATTTCCAGGACTCAAGTCCAACTAAATCAATTAACTGGTTTCCCTGAATCCCTTCACAAAATGTTACCCTGCTCACACTCCAACAGATCGTCATGTCCCAAAAACCATTCGTCTCCATTCACTCCTATCTAACACGCTCACGCATGCTTGCTGGAAGTCCAAGCCCCTCGCCCACAAAACCTCCTTTACCCCTTCCCTCCAACCTTTTCTAGGACGACCCCTACCCCGCCTTCCTTCCCCTACTGATTTATACGCTCTCCAAGTCATTCTACTTTGATCCATTCTCTCTAAATGACCAAACCACCTCAATATCCCTTCTTCAGCCCTCTGACAAATACTTTTAGTAACTCCACACCTTCTCCTAATTTCCACATTCCGAATTTTCTGCATAATATTTACACCACACATTGCCCTTAGACAGGACATCTCCACTGCCTCCAGCCTCCTCCTCGCTGCAGCATTTGCAACCCATGCTTCACACCCATATAAGAGTGTTGGTACCACTATACTTTCGTACATTCCCTTCTTTGCCTCCATGGATAACGTTTTTTGTCTCCACAGATACCTCAATGCACCACTCACCTTTTTTCCTTCATCAATTCTATGGTTAACCTCATCCTTCATAAACCCATCCGCTGACACGTCAACTCCCAAATATCTGAAAACATTTACTTCTTCCATAATCCCTCTCTCCAATGTGATATCCAATTTTTCTTTATTTAAATCATTTGATACCCTCATCACCTTACTCTTATCTATGTTCACTTTTAACTTTCTACCTTTACACACTCTCCCAAACTCGTCCACTAACCTTTGCAACTTTTCTTTAGAATCTCCCATAAGCACAGTATCATCAGCAAAAAGTAACTGTGTCAACTCCCATTTTGCATTTAATTCTCCATAATTTAATCCCACCCTCTCCCCAACACCCTAGCATTTACTTCTTTTACAACCCCATCTATAAATATATTAAACAACCATGGTGACATTACACATCCCTGTCTAAGACCTACTTTTACCGGGAAATAATCTCCCTCTCTCCTACACACCCTAACCTGCGCCTCACTATCCTCATAAAAACTCTTTACAGCCTTCAGTAACTTACTACCTATTCCATACACTTGCAACATTTGCCACATTGCTCCCCT
This sequence comes from Cherax destructor, assembly GCA_009830355.1. Taxonomy (NCBI): domain Eukaryota; kingdom Metazoa; phylum Arthropoda; class Malacostraca; order Decapoda; family Parastacidae; genus Cherax; species Cherax destructor. The sequence continues at coordinate 66,261 of WNWK01004379.1, read as the reverse complement.
ATCCACTCTATCATATGCCTTTTCTAAATCCATAAATGCAATAAAAACTTCTCTACCTTTATCTAAATACTGTTCACATATATGCTTCACTGTAAACACTTGATCTACACATCCCTACCCACTCTAAAGCCTCCTTGCTCATCTGCAATCCTACTCTCTGTCTTACCTCTAATTCTTTCAATAATAACCCTGCCATACACTTTACCTGGTATACTCAGTAAACTTATTCCCCTATAATTTTTACACTCTCTTTTATCCCCTTCCCTTTATATAAAGGAACTATACATGCTCTCTGCCAATCCCTAGGTACCTTCCCTCTTTCATACATTTATTAAACAAAAATACCAACCACTCCAGCACTATATATCCCCTCCTTTTAACATTTCTGTCATGATTCCGTCAATTCCAGCTGCTTTACCCCCTTTCATTCTACGTAATGCCTCACGCACCTCCCCCACACTCACATCCTGCTCTTCTTCACTCCTAAACGATGTTGTACCTCCCTGGCCAGTACATGAAATTACCGCCTCCCTCTTTTCATCGACATTTAAAAGTTCCTCAAAATATTCCCGCCATCTACCCAATACCTCCAGCTCCCCATCTACTAACTCCCCTACTCTGTTTTTAACTGACAAATCCATTCGTTCCTAGGCTTTCTTACCTTGTTTATCTCACTCCAAAATTTTTTCTTGTTTTCAGCAAAATTTCTTGACAGAGCCTCTCCCGTTCTTTCATCCGCTCTTCTTTTGCACTCTCTCACCACTCTCTTCACCTTTCTTTTACTTTCCATATACTCTGCTCTTCTATTAACACTTCTGTTTTGTAAAAACCTCTCATAAGCTACCTTTTTCTCTTTTATCACACCCTTTACTTCTTCATTCCACCACTCACTCCTCTTTCCTCCTGCACCCACCCTCCTATAGCCACAAACTTCTGCCCCACATTCTAATACTGCATTTTTAAAACTATCCCAACTCTCTTCAACCCCCCCACTACTCCTACTTGCACTAGCCCACCTTTCTGCCAATAGTTGCTTATATCTCACCCTAACTTCCTCCTCCCTTAGTTTATACACTTTTACCTCTCTCTTACTTGCTGTTGCCATTTTCTTTTTGTCCCATCTACCTTTTACTCTAACTGTAGCTACAACCAAATAATGATCTGATATATCCGTTGCCCCTCTATAAACATGTACATCCTGAAGCCTACTCATCAACCTTTATCCACCAATACATAATCCAACAAACTACTTTCCTTACGTGCTATATCATACCTTGTATATTTATTTATCCTCTTTTTCATAAAATATGTATTACTTATTACCAAACCTCTTTCTACACATAGCTCAATTAATGGTTCCCATTTACATTTACCCCTGGCACCCCAAATTTACCTACTACTCCATCCACAACATTTTTACCCACTTTAGCATTTAGATCCCCAACCACAATTACTCTCTCACTTGGTTCAAAACTCCCAAACACTCACTCAACATTTCCCAAAACTCTCTCTCCTCTACATTTCTCTCTTCTCCAGGTGCATAAACACTTACTATAACCCACTTTTCACATCCAACCTTTATTTTACTCCACATAATCCTTGAATTTATACATTTATATTCCTTCTTTACCTGCCATAACTGATTATTCAACATTATCGCCACTCCTTCTTTAGCTCTAACTCTATTTGAAACCCCTGATCTAATCCCATTTATTTCTCCCCACTGAAACTCTCCTACCCCTTCAGCTTTGTCTCACTTAAAGCCAGGACATCCAGCTTCTTTTCATTCATAACATCTACAATCATCTCTTTCTTATCATTCGCACAACATCCACGCACATTCAAACATCCCACTTTGACGGTTTTCTTCTTCTTTTTTTTAGTAAGCTATACAGGAAAAGGGGTTACTAGCCCATTGTTCCCGGCATTTTAGTTGACTTTACAACACGCATGGCTTACGGAGGAAAGATTCTTATTCCACTTCCCCATGGATATGAAAGGGAAAAGCAATAAGAACAAGAACTATTAAGATAAAATCAAAGAAAACTCAGATGAGTGTGTATACATAAACGTGTACATGTTTGCGTAGTGTGACCTAAGTGTAAGTAGAAGTAGCAAGACGTACCTGAAATCTTGCATGTTGATGAGACAGAAAAAAGACACCAGCAATCCTACCATCATGTAAAACAGTTTCAGGTTTCTGTTTCACAGTCACCTGGTAGGATGGTAGTACCTCCCTGGGTGGTTACTGTCTACCAACCTACTACCTACAATTATTATTATTATTATTATTATTATTATTATTATTATTATTATTATTATTATTATTATTATTATTATTATATACTCAGTTACTACAATGTGTAAAGTTCAAACCTTTGGTGTTGACAGACGGCAGTTTTGCTTTCAATAAGAGTTGAGTTACATTTCTTGGTTCCCGTCAGTGTTTCATGTTATTGTGTGATGTTGTAATGTGGAAAGTTTGATTAAGGAACTTCACGTCATGAATGAAGTCACGCGGCAGCTTATTTTCTAGTTCCTAATATATTAAGTGCTTTGAGAGGGAATGTGTGTGTGTGTGTGTGTGTGTGTGTGTGTGTGTGTATGTGTGTGTGTATGTGTGTGTGTGTGTGTGTGTGTACAATATGATACCAAGAAGCCTGAAATATTTACCTTCCGTGACAGACACGGACAGCTGCTGCTGCTGCTGCTGCTGCTGCTGCTGCTGCTGCTGCTGCTGCTGCTCACTGTTTACAATGAAGCAAAAAAAAAAAGTTCTGTAAGGGATTTAAAGCCACGAAAGTATCATAAAAACTAACGGGCGTGTCGTATGAATCATGCACGTGTCACATGTACGTGGCACAAGCAAGTGTCACGTGTACGTGTCACAAGCACGTGTCACATGCACGTATGTGTTATACGAAGAACGAAGTGTGATATGATGAACTCCCGTATTATATGAAAAACAGACGTGTTATGACGATCACTCGCTTTATAAATACAGCGATCCTCATAACACGTATGTTGTAAGAAGTGTCCAATGGGAAGAATGGAGTTTTACATGAACAACATACATGTTATTTGAAGAAGAGTGTTATATGAAAAGCAGATACCCGGCACGGGAGGAAACGTTGGGCATATTTCCTTACTCCTGCTGCCTCTGTTTACCTATCAGTAAGTAGGTACCTGGGTGTTAGACGACTTTCGTCGGTCGCATCCTGGGCTTTCTATAATGCCAATAATGTCAAGTAGATCTATATCAGTTTATTCATGTATTTTGAAGTAATAATAATAATAATATTATTATTATTATTTGCTTCGGTGAATGCATTTCCCAGTTGTCTCCTAACACAGCTGTAGGTACTGCAGTGCAACACAAGATCAACTGGGTTTTATGGTTTTAAGTACCGTAGATCACAGGTAGAAAAAAATATGCAGCAACACAGAGTACTGATATCTGATACCTGACCAGTGCTAAAGAAACCCAGGATAGGAGGATTCCAGGGCAGCCAGAAGGGTCCAGATGGAGTCAGTAGGCTACCCAGAACAAAATGGTAAGCTGATGGTACGAGGCTACGCAGTACATGTGCGGCTACCAGTGACTGATACCTCCCTCCAACACAGCGGAAAGGTAGGAAATGGTGTTGCCAACCTCAGGGAGTCCCAGAAGGCCGGGAAACACAGAGGTATTGTGTATCCCTAAGGCTCCCTCCCAGTGGATTCGGAGACCCTCGTCTCCTGGCGAAAAGTCTTCAGATAAAGATATCCAGATGTTTCACATGTGTCTGATTCTTCAAGCGAGACACATATAACACATGTATGGTATTGGGCCATTTATTAAGACTTCTCGTCCCCCAGAATGGGAAACGCATCGTTACCAAATGTCCTAATAATTCTTATGAGTCTCATTTTACACACTGACTGGAGGTGTAATTTGATCACATTGGTCGTTTTCAATGGAATGTTTGAGAGCTTTTGGGTAAATAGACTCCACTAGGTCCTCGTATTCAATCAGTCTCGAGTTCACCAATGAGAGTGCACACGTCTATTAAACTGTTGGTGCTGGCGAGGGTAGTGTGTATATATGTGTGTGTGTGTGTGTGTTCGGGGTCCCGACTTCGGGTGGTCACCTCCGCATAATTGTCAATACAACCAGTGTTCCCTCCACTGACCTTCATCAGGTCGGGTCGATAGTGCGGCCCAGTTTACACGATGGTGGTAGTGGTGGTAGTGGTGATTGTAGTAATGGTGATGGTGGGGGTGGGTGGTTGTTGTAGTGGTGGTGGTTGGGCTATTGGTGCTGGTACTGGTTGTAAGGGGAAGTGGTATTGAATCCCCCGGGGTTGGCTTGCCGATCCTGCTGAGGACCAGCTGAGGTCCTGTCCCTGCTTATGTATCCTGACCCAACCCAGGCTGCCTGCTGGCTGGGTCACGGTCAAAGCAATCCCCGGAAGGCATTGATTTACCGTGACGGAACGTGACAGGATGGGGCAGGACGTAATTTTAACTCTGGGATGGAAGGCAGGCAAGCTTATTACACATCCCATTCTCTACTACCTTGGCTAATGTAAGTTACACATGGGTTTACCTTCCAACATCAATATTATTATTATTATTTACCACGAACAAAGTTGTGGGCCAGGACCCACAAGGAAGGTTCGCATCTTACCTGCAGATAGTATGGCCAAGAGTGTACAGGTAAACCTCTATTAATTAATTATCATCTCAGTGGAATTATACAAAGCCAAGAGAGTGAGTGAGAAAGAGAGAGTGAGAAAGAGAGAGTGAGAAAGAGAGAGAGAGAATATATATGTCATGCCGAATAGGTAAAATTGGTCAATTAGCAAGAATTCGTTTAAAATTAAGTCTTTTCTAAAATTTTCTTTTATACGTTTAAAGATATATTTTTTTTTCATTTATGTTAATGTAAAAAATAATAATTTTGTACCAACTAAATATATTTTTGTATCCAACTAAATATATTTCATATAAGTTTACAATAATTTAATAATAAACAAACACAATGAAATATATTTTTTCTTTAGGTTCAGAATGATTTTTGAGAAATTATTGCATACACAAATTTTTGCTTGCCTTATTCGGCAAGAAGAGCGTTGCTATTTAAGCCGAAACCGCAAGTTTTACCTATTCGGCACGATATATACGTATATATATATATATATATATATATATATATATATATATATATATATATATATATATATATATATATATATATATACGTATATATAAACCAAACAGTCTTTGGCTACACATGACGCCGACCACTAGTTGTTGTTAATGTTGGTGGTGATTGATGATCCTCTTGCTTTTCCTGTTCTGTGCCTCTGCTGCCGCTGCTGCCGCTGCTGCCGCTGCTGCCGCTGCCGCCGCTGCTGTCGCTGCTGCCGCTGCTGCCGCTCCTGCCGCTGCTGCCGCTGCTGTCGCTGCTGCCTCTGCCGTACCGGTACGCATTGTTTTGCTTCCGATTTCGCCTCTGCTGGTGGTTTCTGCTGTTCCCGCTGCTGCTGCAGACTCTGCTGTTGTTATTGTTGCTGCGGCTGATGCTTCTGCTGCTGCTCCTTCCTAAACTTCATTAGTCGACTCGGGTAAAATGTCAAAACTCAGGTCAATGACTACCCTGTTATTTTTGTTCAATTATTGACATTTATTCCGAGATCCCGAGTACAGGAATTCTGAACTTAAAAGCACGAGAAGACTCCGAACTGTTGGAACAAGACTCCCAACTGTTGGAATAAGACTCCCAACTGTTGGAACAAGACTCCCAACTGTTGGAATAAGACTCCCAACTGTTGGAACAAGACTCCCAACTGTTGGAACAAGACTCCCAACTGTTGGAACAAGACTCCGAACTGTTGGAACAAGACTCTGAACTGTTGGAATAAGACTCTGAACTGTTGGAACAAGACTGAACTGTTGGAACAAGACTCCCAACTGTCGGAATAAGACTCTGAACTGTTGGAACAAGACTCCCAACTGTTGGAATAAGACTCTGAACTGTTGGAACAAGACTGAACTGTTGGAACAAGACTCCCAACTGTCGGAATAAGACTCTGAACTGTTGGAACAAGACTCCCAACTGTTGGAACAAGACTCCCAACTGTTGGAACAAGACTCCCAACTGTTGGAACAAGACTCCCAACTGTTCGAACAAGACTCCCAACTGTTGGAACAAGACTTCCAACTGTTGGAGCAAGACTCTGAACTCCTGGAACAAGACACTGAACTGTTGGAACAAGACTCCCAACTGTTGGAACAAGACACTGAACTGTTGGAACAAGATTCTGAATTGTTGGAACAAGATAATGAATTGTTGGAACAAGACAATGAACTGTTGGAACAAGACAATGAACTGTTGTAACAAGACTCCCAACTGTTGGAACAAGACTCCCAACTGTTGGAACAAGACTCCCAACTGTTGGAGCAAGACTCTGAACTGCTGGAACAAGACACTGAACTGTTGGAACAAGACTCTCAACTGTTGAAACAAGACACTGAACTGTTGGAACAAGACTCTGAATTGTTGGAACAAGACACTGAATTGTTGGAACAAGACACTGAACTGTTGGAACAAAACACTGAATTGTTGGAACATGACACTGTTGGAACACGACACTGAATTGTCGGAACAGGACTCCGAACTGTTGGAACAAGACCTTGAACTGCTGGAACAAGACTCCCAACTGTTGGAACAAGACTCCCAACTGTTGGAACAAGACTGAACTGTTGGAGCAAGACACTGAACTGTTGGAATAAGACTCCCAACTGTTGGAACAAGACTCCCAACTGTTGGAACAAGACTCCCAACTGTTGGAACAAGACTCCCAACTGTTGGAACAAGACTGAACTGTTGGAGCAAGACACTGAACTGTTGGAATAAGACTCCCAACTGTTGGAACAAGACTCTGAACTGTTGGAACAAGTGACCTGTATCTGGCTATGAGGTATTCCCCCCCCCCTCTCTCTCTCTCTCACTTAGTTATCACATTCACTAATTAATTCAGAAACCAAGTGAAAATTAGGAAAAAATAATTGTAATGGATTATCTCTCTAATTATCCTTATAATTATAACGAATTATCCCAGAAGTTCCCAAGGGAAACCGACTCATCTCATGGTCGAAATATTTGATAGTGGTCGAAGCATCTGATAGGGTCGAAACATCTGATTGGGGTCGAAACATCTGATTGGGGTCGAAACATCTGATTGGGGTCGAAACATCTGATAGGGTCGAAACATCTGATAGGGTCGAAACTTCTGATAGGGTCGAAACATCTGATAGGGGTCGAAACATCTGATAGGGGTCGAAACATCTGATTGGGGTCGAAACATCTGATAGGGGTCGAAACATCTGATTGGGGTCTGTCGTTTAAAGACCATAACAAGACAAAGATCACAACAGCCAGGAAGATGACGGGGTGGGTATTGAGAACTTTCAAAACAAGGGAAATAATGCCGATGGTGACACTATTCAAATCGCTAGTGCTCCCACTTAGAATACTGCTCTGTGCTGACGGCCCCGTTCAGGGCAGGAGAAATAGCAGAGCTGGAACAAATCCAGAGATCGTTTACGGCTCACATTGAGCCATTGAAACATCTAAATTATTGGGAACGCCTTCAAGTCTTGAACATGTACTCATTGGAGCGGAGGAGAAGAGTACATGATAATATATACATGGAAAGTACTTGAGGGCCTGGTCCCAAATCTGCACACTGCCATAACAACATACTGGAGTGAGAGATATGGGAGAAAGTGTAAAATAAACCCAGTGAGGAGCAGGGGTGCGGTGGGGACAATACGGGAGCACTGTATTAACATCCGGGGTCCCAGACTATTCAACATCTTACCAGAAGATATCCGAAACACGGCTGGAACCAGTGTAGAAGCCTTCAAGAGGAAACTGGACAAATATCTTCACCAGGTGCCAGATCAACCAGGCTGTGATGGATATGTGGGGCAGCGGGCCTCCAGCAGCAACAGCCTGGTTGACCAGGCAAGCACCAGACGAGCCTGGCCCATGGCCGGGCTCAGAGAGTAGATACTCTCGAAACTCTTCAAAGGTATATCAAAGGTATATCAAAGGGGTCGAAACATCTGATTGGGGTCGAAACATCTGATTGGGGTCGAAACATCTGATTGGGGTCGAAACATCTGATAGGGTCGAAACATCTGATAGGGTCGAAACTTCTGATAGGGTCGAAACATCTGATAGGGGTCGAAATATTTGATAGTGGTCGAAGCATCTGATAGGGGTCGAAACATCTGATAGGGGTCGAAACATCTGATTAGGGTCGAAACATCTGATTGGGGTCGAAACATCTGATTGGGGTCGAAACATCTGATAGGGTCGAAACTTCTGATAGAGGTCGAAACATCTGATATGGTTCAAACATCTAATAGGGTCGAAGCATCTGTATTTGTTCACATTTCATGTTTTTTTTTTAACATTGAAGATGATTGGTTGACGGAGACATGAGGTTCACTGGATGGATGAGTTATCTCAACTCACAGTACTCACTCACTCACTCGGTTAACATCTTACTCATTTACTCATTCCCTTCAGTGATTGACTTACTCGCTCACTCTATCGGCTACTAAATCACTTACTGATTCGGTAACTAACTCGCTCACTCATTCACCTACTCACTGACTCAACTCACTCACTCAACTCACTCACTCACTCTAAATGCAGCTATAACTAGCGAGGCTTCATTTCCTCAGCTATGTTTGTCCAGTCTGAAATCCCCCTATTATTAACATCCTCTGTTGACAGTCTGGCTGACAGACGTATACAGACGGACAGGCGATGGTCATGGCATGAAGCCGAGACACAGAAAGACAGATCCAAATCTCTCCAACTAACTCATCCCCCCAAAAAAATGGTCGAGACGTAGAAAAGAGCAGATTACCATAATAGATGAATTCACGCGACGTTTCTCATGGTCCAGGACCAACTTCAAGTACCAGAAGAGACCGAAATGTCGTCCACTTTTGAGAGAAGTGTAACAGTTCACTTTAAAACAAAATATAATCGGATTATTATTATTACTATTAATGTTTTATTATTATTATTATTATTATTATTATTATTATTATTATTATTATTATTATTATTATTATTATTATTATTATTATTATTTTATTATTATTATTATTATTATTATTATTATTCGTAAAGTGCTGTAGATGGCAATATTTTATTATATTTATACGAGGAGGTCAACCCACACGGAGCGCCGAAGTCTCGATCCTCCGTTTCATTCTCCACTGGCTGCAAATCTGACCGAAGGCCACCTCAGATTTATGAATGACCAGCAATCGATTTCAGCGCATCACTCGCAGCTTGAATCAATAAGGCTACGCAAGGTGCTGGCTGACGTTGCAGCAGGTTAATGAGGCAGATGTGTCGTGAAGACACACACCTGGACTCAGTACACACCTGCCTCACAGTCATCTCCATGAGGGTCATTAGCGCGGCGGTTTGCCTGTACACTAACTTGAATACTCTTGTTTCTGGAAGAGGAATTGAAGTCAACTCTCTGGGTATATACGGTATACACAGTAGACCTGTGGGTATATACGGTATACCTCTCAGAATATACGCATCGAAATCTACATAACACTTGGTGTGAATGCATATACTGTAGATGAGTATATATATATATATATATATATATATATATATATATATTATATATATATATATATATAACTACACTGCACTAGAGTCGAACCCAGATGCTGTCTGCCTCATGGTGAGCGAAAACACATGACTGTCTAGTCACTGAACCACACAACCTGAGCTAGTACACAGGGAGAAGAATGAAATTACTATTCAGTCCTACTGGATGCGCTACTCTTAAGGATTGTGTGGTTCAGTGGACTAGAGCGTCATGTGTTTCGCTCACCATGAGGCGGGCAAAGCATCATGGATTCGACCCTGGCTAGTGCATGTAGTTATTGATAAATACCACTCGTTCGTGGTTACAATAATATATATATATATATATATATATATATATATATATATATATATATATAATATATATATATATATATATATATATATATATATATATATATATATATATATATAAACAAACACTGATCTCTGGCCGAAGGAGACTCGAACCTACGAACCTTGCAACAAGACCAGAGATCAGTGTTTGTGAATATTTCGCCTGTTCTTGCGAATTCCTAGCATTGTAAAAATCTCTAGTTGTGTCGATGCATGCAGGGGATGAGATAAAAAGCTGTAAGCCACCTGCCTGAAAGCTGGCTGCCTTGGATCAACGTCTAGCGTGAGCTGGGCGCCAAGGTATTGTCCAGTGTGGTATGGTCGGTAAAGCACTGCGTACCTTGTTGCAAGGTGAGAGAGAGAGAGAGAAATATACCCTTCAGAATGTATATATATATATTTATATATATATATATATATATATATATATATATATAATATCCAAACATCTCCATCGATCCCCCAAATCTTTCGGAGTGTCAAACTCCGTCATCAGTGCTCAAACAATTTTAAAAAATTCTTAGAAGAGTACTTTGTCTATTTCGATTACAACAATTTTCTATTAACAAAAAGATTCTTCAAATTTAAGACAACGAATTAACGCATAAACCTAGTAAACCTAACCTAAGCTAATGGTGTTTCAAAATCTAAGCTAACATTGCTATAAAATCTAAACTAATAATGATAAGATAACAGTGATAATGATAAAATAACCTTCAGGCTGTGGCCCCGGTGGCCTGGTGGCTTAAGCTCTCGCTTCACATACGGAGGGCCCGGGTTCGATTCCCGGCGGGGTCGAAACATTTCGACGTGTTTCCTTACATCTGTTGTACAAGATTGAGGACCCCAATGGAAATAAGACAGACAGTCCTCGATGACGCACTGACTTTCTTGGGTTATCCTGGTGGCTAACCCTCCGGGGTTAAAAATCCGAAGAAATCTTATCTTATTGTGTGAAGAATTGAAGGCACAGGATATGTACACTGAGAGGTACATTCCCCTCAGCGTACGTATGTTGAGAGGGTACTTAAAAAATCCCTCTTTTAGGGATTAAAGTATTCTTGTCTGGTGGTGAGGATTACAGTGCAGCCTTCATGACCCTAGTGTATTCGATAGACTTTAAACTCCATTAACCATCAAATCAAGCAGGTGAAAAACACCATTGTTTTGCTGGGCGGATAACTGGTGTGGCGTAACTTAACTAAACAAAGAGAGTTTTTAACTCACTATCCTGTGAGCACCGTGTGCTAGCATCTGACCAGCTCCTGGACCTTCCTGATGGAGCGCCTCTCGATAACACTTCTGAGTGAGGTTCAGGATTGTCTCGATTCAAGAAGAGGACTTCGAAGGATAGACGAACTCCCAGGAGCCAGGGAACGTCGGCAGATACAGCGTGGATAAGACACATGACACATATACCCAGAGAGAGAGAGAGAGAGAGAGAGAGAGAGAGAGAGAGAGAGAGAGAGAGAGAGAGAGAGAGAGAGAGAGAGAGAGAGAGAGACAGAGAAGAGAGAGAGCACCTGCTCAGAAGAGACTTTTGACCTCTGAGAGCGAGTGACTAACCAATCATAACCTTTTGTGCATGAAGGGGGAGCTAATTAGAATCTAGGTGTGTGCCTTAATGTTCACACAGGTGTTTCAGCTTACAGAGCTGTCTGCCTTAGTGTACACATAGGTGTTTAACCTTACAGTGGTGTCTGCCTTAGTGTAAACAAATGTGCTTCAGCTTCCAGTGGTGTCTACCTCAGAGTAAACACAGGTGCTTCTCCTTGCAGTGGTGTCTGCTCAGAGTAAACACAGGTGCTTCCTTGCAATGGTGTCTGCCTCAGAGTAAACACAGGTGCTTCCTTGCAGTGGTGTCTGCCTCAGAGTAAACACAGGTGCTTCACCTTGCAGTGGCAGGTTTTCTGCTCACTGACGGTAGCATTTGAAAATATCGTGACACTTGAAGTGGTACAGGCTCGCTACATCACTAAGGTATTACAGCTGTACTGAAGAGAACAATAGCTATGTTAGCAAGTATTGCAGCTGATTCAGCCAGTACTACAGCTGTATCGACGATTAATGCAACTATATCAGCAAGTCTTCGTGTCCCAATAATCTGGAAAGATGATTAACACCACCTCCCTGGATTCCACCTCCCTGGCCTCCACATCCCTGGCCTCCACTTCTCTGGCTTCCACCTCACTGGCCTCCACCTCTCTGGCTTCCACTTCACTGGCCTCCACCTCTCTGGCTTCCACTTCACTGGCCTCCACCTCTCTGGCTTCCACCTCACTGCCTCCACCTCCCTGGTCTTCACTTACCCTCCACAAATTGCCTGATTGGTGATTAATTTTGGCAATAACAGCTGGCTGGACGACACTCGTGCTCATTGACCGACGTGAGAGGATAATATGACCGGCAGGGAAGCTGGGAGGCAGGGAGAGAAAAAGGGAGACAAGGATCGAATCAAAGAAGAAAGGAGGCAGGGAGACAAGGTGATAAGGAGGGAGGCAGGGAGATAAGCAGAGAGGCAGGAAGAGAAACAGTGTCAGGGAGGAAGAAAGAGAAATATGGAAATGTCCAAGAATAGTTTATAAGGAAGACTGGAGGGGCCACGAATCTAGAGAGGAAGAATGAAGAGAAAGATCAGAAATTGAAACAAGAGGAAGAGGAGGAGGTTAGGAAGGTGACTACTGGAAGCTGCTTTCGGCAAGAAGACTCAGCTACACCTGTCAGACACCCGTCAGTTGAGTGCCACTCTCTGTTTCCTGTCTTTGAACTAGTCACGTACCCTGACATGAAGTTTATCACCTCTTTCATGTCTTTTTTTCCTAGATATAAGATGTAGCAAGTTTAGAAATTTAGACTTACGTCACCCGATGGGGCTTTTCATCCCGAATTTTGTAAATATACCTGAAAAAAAATAGAGTAAGTTAGTTAGGTATGATCTTTGGCAGGGGCATCCATGTTGATTTCCGATTATCCATGCTGTTATTTGCAAGAAAATTAACTATTTTCTCTAATAACAGTCTCCATTGTTTATCTAAAATTGGCGTCGAGGTGCCGGGGCGATAGTTAGTGGCGCCAGTCTTGTCCCACTTTTGAAATATAGGAGAGACATTTGCCAGTTTCCAGCCAATTGGCAGTTTACCTTCTAATGTTCTGTCAAACATTGGCACCTCACCTTCTTCTAGTGACTGGGTAAACATCACCACCTCCTTCTTCTAGTGACTGGGTAAACATCACCATCTCACCTTCTCCTAGTGACTGGTCAAACAGTGGTAGGCTCAGCCTTGCATAACTCTGGAAGGCAACCCATGTAGTTCTCTTGACTTACTAACACTCACCTTCTCTGAGTATTATATTATCTCTAGGCTGACAGTTTTATCAATAGGTTGTCTGAGTCACGCCTTGAAAAACATGAACTGCAGCCTCGGAACGTTGCTGTCGTAGTTTAGAGAGATAGATAGATAGATAGATAGAGATAGAGAGAGAGAGAGAGAGAGAGAGAGAGAGAGAGAGAGAGAGAGAGAGAGAGAGAGAGAGAGAGAGAGAGAGAGAGAGAGAATATTTTAAAGTACACGAGAATTCACAGTAGCACATGAGAGCACATTAGAGTACATAAGAGTACAAAAGAGTACATGGGAGTACACTGGAAAGACAGAGCGCAGGAGACCCCATCCTCCACATCGAGGCAATCTGCTGAGCAGCAGACCTGGCTACAGTCTTCCTGCTGAACAGCAGACCTGGATAGAAGAGCAGAAGAGGATACTGGAAGAAAGAAAGGACTGGATGAGGGAATTGAGGGAGGGAGTGACTGAGGGAGGAAGAGGAGTAAGGCATACAGAGAAGGAGGTAGAGAGAAAGGCATGAAGGGATGCATGGAGAGATGGGGGAAAGAGAGGGAGGGAAGGAAGGAGATAAAGACAGGGAGAGAGGGAAGGAGGGCGGGAATCCTACCTTCTAGCTGGTCAACTTTAATGTTGGAGGCGGCCTGGTGATCCCTCGTCTACCCTGCTGTAGTGTGTATTTACTGTGTTTGTTGTGTTTGTGTGTTTGTTGTTGTTGCTGTTGTTGTTGCTGGTGTTGTTGTTGTTGTTGGTGGTTGTGGTGGTGGTGTTGTTAGTGTCAGGTGTGAGGTATCTGTTAGTGTGTTGCTGCGTTCTAGATTATTTAGTTGTGTTTACCTATTTCTGATTACCAATTTCTGATTACCCATTTCCGATTACCTATTTCTGATTACTTATTCTCATCAATGTTATTATTTTTTTTTCCGATTGCCTCTTTTTATTGCATGTTTCTGATATACCCTATTTCTGAACAATAGTTCTGATTCCCTATTTCGATTCGATATTTTTGATAACCTATTTCCGACAACCTATTTCTGATTACCTATTTCCGATCAATATTTCTGATAATCCATTTAAACTTGCGTTTTTCAGCTTGTCTCCCCCAGGATGCGACCAACATTCAGGAACCTATTTTCCTGTTAATTTAAGAAGGGTGGCAAGGAAGAATTTTTTCTTCCCCTTCCAGGCGAAGATGCAAGACTCTCAGACTTGCCTGACGTACTGTAAGAGTGTTTGTTTCCCCTCCCTGTCGAAAGGAAAGAGACCCACATTCGCCTGGCGAACCATAAGAAGGTCTGAGATCCATCCCTGGCGAAGGGCCGCAGCCACTAGGATCCTCGGCACGACAGTGTTTACGTTGTCCTAAAAATTCCCAGGCTGAGGCTCAACTCGGAAGCGACTCTCTCATGAATAAGGAATATCGGCTTAAGAAAACGAGTCTCTTGTATGTGGTATTCGTCCTTTGTGTGTGTGTGTGTGTACTCACTCACCTAATTGTAGTTGCAGGGGTCGAGACTCAGCTCCTGACCCCGCCTCTTCACTGATCGCTACTGGGTGTCCCTTCTCTCCCTGCTCCATGAGCTTTATCATACCTCGTCTTAAAGCTATGAATGGTTCCTGCCTCCACTACATCACTTGCTAGACTATTCCACTTCCTAACAACTCTATAGCTGAAGATATACGTCCTAACATCCCTTTGACTCATCTGAGTCTTCAACTTCCAATTGTGACCCCTTGTTTCTGTGTCCCCTCTCTGGAACATCCTGCCTCTATCCACCGTTTCTATTCTCCGCAGTATTTTGTATGTCGTTATCATGTCTCCCCTAACCCTCCTGTCCTCCAGTGTTGTCAGGCGTGTGTGTGTGTGTTTTCCTTATCTGGTGTTTGCATGTTCGACTTCCTGACGTCCTTATAAGAGACAGCTAAAACAGCAGCTTTTACAACAGGAAGAACAGCAACAGCAGCAGCAACAAAAGCGTCAATAACAACAGAACTAGAAGCAGCAGCAGACATCAGGGAAGCAGCAGCAGCAGGAACAGCAAGAACAAGAGCATCAACAACAGGAGCAGTAAAAGCACCAACAGTTGGAACAGCAACAGTAGGATCAACGACAGCAGGATCAGCAACAACAGGATCAGTAACAGCAGGATCAGCAACAGCAGGATCAGCAGCAGCAGAATCAGCAACAGCAGGATCAGCAACAGCAGAATCAGCAACAGCAGGATCAGCAACAGCAGGATCAGCAACAACAGAAGCAGCAACAGCAGGAGCAGCAGCAGCAGGATCAGCAACAGCCGGAGCAGGAGCTGCAGGATCAGCAACAGCAGGATCAGCAACAGCAGGATCAACAACAGAAGGATCATCAACAACAGGATTAGCAACAGCAGGATCAGCATCAACAGGATCAGCAACAGCAGGATCAACAACAGAAGGATCATCAACAGCAGGATTAGCAACAGCAGGATCAGCAACAGCAGGGTCAGTAACAGCAGATTCAGCAACAGCAGGATCAGCAATAGCAGGATCAGCAACAGCAGGATCAGCAACAGCAGGATCACAACAGCAGGATCATCAACAGCAGGATCAGCAACAGCAGGATCAGCAACAGCAGGATCAGCAACACAGATACAACGAGCAGCAACAGCAGGAAGCAACAGCGGAGCAGCTGCAGGATCAGCAACAGCAGGACAGCAACAGAAGATCAGCAACAGCAGGTAGCAACAGCAGGACAGCAACAGCAGGGTCAGTAACAGCAGGATCAGCAACAGCAGGATCAGCAACAGCAGGATCATCAACAGCAGGATCAGCAACAGCAGGATCAGCAACAGCAGGAGCAGCAACAGCAGGAGCAGCAACAGCAGGAGCAGCGACAGCAGGACACACAGAAGGATCACAACAGCAGGATAGCAACAGCAGGAGCAGCAACATCACGAGCAGCAACAGCAGGAGCAGCGACAGCAGGAGCAGCAACAGCAGGATCAGCAACAGCAGGAGCAGCAACAGCAGGAGCAGCAACAGCAGGAGCAGCGACAGCAGGAGCAGCGACAGCAGGAGCAGCAACAGCAGGAGCAGCGACAGCAGGAGCAGCAACAGCAGGAGCAGCGACAGCAGGAGCAGCAACAGCAGGAGCAGCAACAGCAGGAGCAGCAACAGCAGGAGCAGCAACAGCAGGAGCAGCGACAGCAGGAGCAGCAACAGCAGGAGCAGCAACAGCAGGAGCAGCAACAGCAGGAGCAGCAGGTGTGCGTCACTTCTGCTCACTCAGAAAGCGTGAAAATGCGTATATGTGAGAGGAGCTCTGCTCGCCACAGCTACCCAAAGCTCTACCAAATTTGTTGTATGTTAAAGGTGGGGCGAGGCAGCTGCCTCTCTCCCCACTCCCCATGATTACTACTGCTGCCTCTCTCCCCATTCCCCATGACTACTGCTGCTGCTGGAGTAGGCCGAGGCAGCTGCCACTTCCCTCCTTGTAGTAATTCTTCTTCTCTTCTTCTTCTTCTTCTTTTTCTTCTTCTTCTTCTTCTTTCTTCTCTTCTTCTTCTTCTTCTTCTTCTTCTCTTCCTTCTTCTTCTTCTTCTTCTTCTTCTTCCTTCATTTCTTCTTCTTCTTCTTCTTCTTCTTCTTCTTCTTCTTCTTCTCTTCTTCTTCTTCTTCTTTTTCTTCTTCTTCTTCTTCTCTTCTTCTATTTCTTCTTCTTCTTCTTCTTCTTCTTCTTCTTCTTCTTCTTCTTCTTCTTCTTCTTCTTCTTCTTCTTCTTCTTCTTCTTCTTCTTCTTCTTCTTAATTCTCGAGTCCTTCTGACACAAGTGAGGACCATCTTCAGACTTACAATAAATCGTCTAACACCACCACACCACCATTTTCGCCCACGAAACGAGACTGTCTCTTGGGAAATGGGTCCTAACAGCACGTTTCGCTCTTCCGAGTCTCCAGAGCGCCTGGTGCTGAGTACGCGTGTCAGATTTGGCACCGGGGGGGGGGCAGGAAATGTGGAGAGAGAGAATCAAGTGTATGTTGGTGTCGACATGCTGGAAGGACACAATGTTTCGCCAACACAGTGAGAATTGTATATTATTGACGACGTTTCGCTTTAATGATGATGTTTTACCCATAAAGAGGTTTTTCTGAAAGTGTTTCAGGTACTCGCTGAGGTCCTCTTCAGCGGACTAAAGTGTTTGAAATTTCGACAAAGGTGCGCACGCTATATTATTTCCGGGGAAGGTCTACAAGGTAAATTTGCACGTGAATCCTGACTCGGGAATCCACGTCTCATATCTGGATTCTTTTTGGGGAAGATGGAGTTACCACTGAAATTCTGTAGCGGGAAGTATAGCAGGGGAGGTAGCAGGTGACGTAGCATGTGAGGTAGCATGTGACGTAGCATGTGAGGTAGCATGTGACGTAGCAGGTGAGGTAGCAGGTGACGTAGCATGTGAGGTAGCAGGTGACGTAGCATGTGAGGTAGCAGGTGACGCAGCAGGGGAGGTAGCAGGGAAGTGAGACTAATCAGGTAACGTAGTAGGTAAGGGAACAGAGAAGGTAGAATGGCAGGTGAAGGTCAGGTAGAAAAGCAGACAAAATGTGAGCAGTCAGTGAGGTGAGTGTTGGTCCCTGTGTGTGTGTGTGTGTGTGTGTGTGTGTGTGTGTGTGTGTGTGTGTGTGTGTGTGTGTGTGTGTGTGTGTGTGTTGTGTGTGTGTGTGTGTGTGTGTCTGTCTGAAGGAGTACTCATAAAATTACAGCAGTCTCTCTTCGTCTCTCTCTCTTCTCTCTCTCTCTCTCTCTTCCTCGCTTCTCTCTCTCTCTCTCTCTCTCTCTTCAAGTGCCTAAGCTTCGCTCCCTGAAGGTCGTGGCTGCCTTGTCAACTTTTCATTATCGTCCTCAATATTCAAATGCTTTAGTGGCCAAATTCCTTTGTTAATGTGAGCACGCACAGACCTACACGACACTCCATTAGCAGTGTGTGTACCCACCTAGTTGTGGTTGCAGGGGTCGAGTCACAGCTCCTGTGTGTGTGTGTGTGTGTGAGAAAGAGAGAGAGAGAGAGAGAGAGAGAGAGAGAGAGAGAGAGAGAGATGTGTGTGTGTGGTTGAGATTAATGGGTCTTCCTTTCTTGCTTTAATTTTCCCACCTCCAGGACAAGTCTTATTGCAAACCTTTGGACCTTCTTGAGTTTGAGCATTCCCCCCTCTGTATCTATGTCTCACCCCTTCCCTATCCCCCCGGTCATCATCTTCTCTGCCCCCTTCCCCACTCATCCCCCTCCACCTAGAGGCCTCCTCAGGATCCTAGTTACAAGTGGGATCCTGCATTTAACATCACGTAAATTGAATCAAACAGATTCATTTATCTGTCTGTTTGGCAGGAGCTTCTCACATACCACACATAGCGCCGAGAGAGGGGAAGAGAGAGGGGGGAGATGGGAGAGGGGAAGACAGCGAGGGGGGGTTGATGGGAGAGAGGGAATTTGAGGAAAGGGAGAGTGGGAAGAAGGGAGTGTATGGGATGAATCGAAGGCTAGGGAGTGTAAGGCTGTTACAAAAAAAGGTGTCTGGGAAGGTGAGTTAGAGAGAGAGAGAGAAGTGGAAGAAATGGGCAGCTGGGAATTGGTAGGAGAAATGCTTGAATGGGAATAAACGCCAAGGAGTGGGGTGAGAATAAGCAAACGTAGAAACATATGGATAAACACATCAATGAATATAAACACAATTACAAGTATGAAAACTAGTATAAGCAATATAAACACAAGTGCAAACACAAATATAAACAAATAAAAACTCAAGCATAAATACTAAGTATAAACACAAGTAGCATCAACAGGGGTACAAACAAGTGCCAGCAGGAGCATCCGAATAAACAAAGGAGAAACCCTAAAGGTTCCAGTATTTTATTAATCCTATTGTGACTCACTCCTTGCAAGGTATTAGAATCCATAGTAGCTGCTGGTCACTGTGAGGCTGGCCCCTGAGGCACGGACCAGCTCCTCGTCCGTTTGTCACTGTGAGGATGGCCCCTGAGGCACGGACCAGCTCCTCGTCCGCGATGAGACATTCACTCATCACGTTAGGACGAAAGTGCCTAATCGTCCGTGTCCTTGTCAAGTCATGTGATATCTGAGAGAGTAATGAGAGGATTCTGGGAGAATACTGAGAGAGTTCTAAAATACTGAGTTTCTGAGAGGGTTCTGAAAGGAGGCTGAGAAGGGTCAATAGGATTCTGTTAGAAATAGGTAACAAGGAATGGGTAGCTGGAATGGGCTTCAGGAATGGGTTAGAAGTAAATCGGTGGATTGGATAAAAAGTAGTAGATAGGTGTGAAGAAATGGTAGTAATGAAGAGATTGATGAAATGAGCAAATGGGAATGGGTGCCGAGAAATGGGTGTTAGGGAATGAGTGTCAAAATTGGGCTGCAGTGTATGGGCAGTTGGGAATGAATGGCAAGGAATGGGTGATAAGGATTTCGTGGTAGAAATAAGTGGAAAGAAAGGGATTCCAGGGAATGGGTGACTGGGAATGGGTGGTTAGGACTCAGTGGTTGGAAATGGGTGGATGAGGATGAGTGGCTGGGAATGATTGACTGGGAACACGTGGTTGGGAATGGGTAGTAGGGAGTGGGTGGTTAGCTTTCCTGGAAGAGAAATGGGGTGACTTACAAGATGTATCCCCATTCACCAGCCTCAATGGACGGTCCATCAGACCTTCCTTTCAGCATCACTCTTAAACTGGAATTCACCTGATTGGTCGGTCGTCAGTAAGGTGAGAACCGATCCCCGTCTCTGAGGTCAGGTCCTCAGTACCATGTGAAACTGAAACCACCTGATTGGTCGGTCCTCAGTAAGGTGAGAACCGATCCCACGTACCTGATTGGTCGGTCCTCAGTAAGGTGAGAACCGATCCCACACCTGATTGGTCGGTCCTCAGTAAGGTGGGAACTTATTCACGCACCTGATCGGTTATGTGCACTCACTCAGTGAACACCAGGCAGAGTACTGATGTAATATTGCCTTCTCTCACGCCCATTGTTTCCTTAAGGTGCTGATTTATTAAAAAAATTGCTTACTATCGCGTTCAGAATTTTATTTTACGATTTGGCCTTATAGACCAGCCAGTTCCCTTCATCGTTATAATTTATTTTATTAGGAATGTGTGTAGGTGTGTGTGTGTGGGTGAATGTATGTGTGTGTGTGTGTGTATATGTGTGTGTGTGTGTGTGTATGTGTATTGTGTGTGTGTATGTGTGTGTATGTGTGTGTGTGGTGTTGTGTGTGTGTGTGTGTGTGTGTGGTGTGTGTAGTTTTTGGGGATGTGTTGTGTGTGTAGTGTGTGTGTGTGTGTTGTGTGTGTGTGTATTTTGTGTGTATGTTGTTGTGTTGTGGTGTGTGTCTGTGTTTTGTGGTGTGTGTGTGTACTTATCCTGTTGTGGTTGCAGGGGTCAGGATCATAGCTCCTGGCCCCGCCTCTTCACTGGCCGCTACTGGGTCACTCTCCCTGCGCCATGAGCTTTATCATACCTTTTCTTAAAGCTATGAATGGAATCTGCCTCCACTACATCACTTCCTAAACTATTCCACTTCCCGACCACTCTGTGACTGAAGAAATACTTCCTAACATCCCTGTGATTCATCTGAGTCTTCAACTTCCAACTGTGTCCCCTTGTTGCTGTGTCCCATCTCTGGAACATTCTGTCTTTGTCTACCTTGTCAATTCCTCTCAGTATCTTATATGTCGTTATCATGTCCCGCCTATCTCTCCTGTCCTCCAGTGTCGTCAGGTCGATTTCCCTTAACCTTCCTCGTAGGACATACACCCCTTAGCTCCGGGACTAGTCTTGTTGCAAACCTTTGCACTTTCTCTAGCTTCTTTACGTGCTTGGCTAGATGTGGGTTCCAAACTGGCTCTGCATACTCCAGTATGGGCCTAACGTACACAGTATACAGGGTCCTGAACGATTCTTTGTTAAGATGTCGGAATGCTGTTCTTAGGTTTGCTAGGCGCCCATATGCTGCAGCAGTTATTTGGTTGATGTGCGCCTCAGGAGATGTGCCTGGTGTTATACTCACCCCAAGATCTTTTTCCTTGAGTGAGGTTTGTAGTCTCTGGCCCCCTAGGCTGTACTCCGTCTGCGGTCTTCTTTGTCCTTCCCCATTCTTCATGACTTTGCACTTGGTGGGGTTGAACTCCAGGAGCCAATTGCTGTGTGTGTGTGTGTGTGTGTGTGTGTGTGTGTGTATGTGTGTGTATATGTGTGTGTATGTGTTGTATGTGTGTGTGTGTGTATGTGTGTGGGAAATGTTGTGTGTGTGTGTATTGGATCGTGGCCTCCGTGCGTGTAGCAAGGACGCGTTAGCCTACCATGTATGGGGGTAGTGTTGTGTGATATGGTGTGTGTATATGTGTGTGTGTGTGTGTGTATGTGTGTGTGTTGTGTGTGTGTGTGCGTGTGTGTAAGTGTAAATATGACCTTCTTTTAAGAAAATCTTGCAATCCTGACTTATAGACAAACAATCGACTCTCCAAACAGGTTAAATTAATTAAATATTTCAGTATCTCGGCCAACATCAGTCTGACCATCAATGATGCTGGATGGCTGCTTAATTGGGCATAAAGGCTGTCGACACACGAGGGTCATTAAGGCTGTAGCGATGTTTAATTGTACTAACCAAATATAGCCTGGCCCATGATAGGACTAGGCAGATAGAATTGTTGAACAGATTTCCCAATTATGGGGGTTATCCTAGGTAATTTACCCACATGTTACTGTGTATGATAATTGTACTTATGTATACATATACCTAAATAAACTTAAACTTACCCTCTTGATAAACCCAGGCAGACGAGTCAGTAAAGTCTACGGAAGTCGCCCACCGTATTTCACTATCACATATCTGTCGCACAGAAGTGAGTTCTCTCAGCCTAAACTATCCACTTCGGTGGCAAAATCTTATCTAAAAAAAAATCTGATATGAGCGTATATTCACTGAGAAGCGTATATCTCTCAGCCTATATACACTCAGACTTTTACCGTAATCCTTTATTTTACGGAATAACGCTTTCTAAATCTTAGTAAACATTTAAATGTAGCCTTAATGACCCTCGGGGAGTCAATATTTAGCGTGAAGGTAATGCATTCATTGAAGACAACGTTTCGCCCTGTGTTGGGCTGTTTTAAGTCATGAATTCATAGAGCTCTATAAAAGCTAAAAGTTGTCTATATGTATATATACCTCAGTGTTTATAGGAACCTCAGTATCGAGAGGATACCTGCAGTGCTGATATGGAACCTCAGCGTTGACAGGGAACCCCAGCGTTGATAAGGATCCCCAGCGTTGACAGGGAACTTCAGCGATGCTGATAGGAACTATGGCTTTGTTAGCGGTGGAGAGAGAGAGAGCTGTCGTTGGAGCTTAGGAATGTAGATCTGTGGTGGTGGTGGGTTTTAAAGTTGTACGTCGACTTGCAACTGAAGCTACCCGGGTCTATAACTTGATATGGGTATACCAATGGTGACTCTCTCTCTCTCTCTCTCTCTCTCTCTCTCTCTCTCCCTCTCTCTCTCTCCTCTCTCTTCTCTCCTCCCTTCCCCTCTCCTCTCTCCCTCTCTCCTCTCTCTCTCTCTCTCTCTCTCTTCCTCTCTCTCACTCACTCATTCTCTCTCTCTCTCTCTCTCTCTCTCTCTCTCTCTCTCTCTCTTCTCTCTCTTCTCCCCCTCTCATTTTCTTTTAAACTTTTCTCACATTTTTTTTCCATATTTTATATGTATAAAACATTATTTACAATATTTTTATTATATATATATATATATATATATATATATATATATATATATAACTCACTCAAACTTTTAGCATATTTCAGCGAATATTAACTTACAAGAATATTTAAAAAGTGGTTGGAGACATTTTGACCCAAGTGGTTAAGAGTCAACCTTGTTTACGAAATGTAGGAGGACTGTGTTTTGTTGTGGTAACTGGACTTGTGTGGGTGATATGGGACGTGTGTGGGATGATATGGGACGTGTGTGGGTGACATGGGACGTGTGTGGGTGACATGGGTCTTGTGTGGGTGACATGCGGTGTGTGTGGATGACATGGGTCTTGTGTGGGTGACATGCGGCGTGTGTGGATGACATGGGACTTGTGTGGATGAATTTTATTTAGTATAGGAGGAATGAACTTGCGTGGAAGATGCATGATTTGTGGAGGGAGAAATTAGAATTGTAGGAGAAAGAGAACTCGTGTTATAAAAAGAAGAGCTTGTGTGTGGGAGACACAAGTGATGTGTTGGAGAACCAGGACTCATGTAGGACAAACAGGACTTGTGTCAGAGAGACACAACAAGCGTGGATGAAAAAAGACTCGTGTGTAAACAACAAGACTGTTGTAGATGACACCGGTAGCGTCCACAGCAACCCACAAAGTCCTTATGTATCCTGATTAGCCCCCCAAAAATCTAAATTTACATTCATTAATATATAAAAAAGCACTGAATGCATTAGAAAAAAACACGTATATTTAAACCGAGTGTCTAGTGATAACGTGAATAATTCCTGTAATGCAGGTCGTCAAGAATAATTAACTATTCCCAACTGGATAAAACATTATGTCTTTTGTTCCTCTAAGATTCTCGTTTATAACTTGAGAACACTTCTTCCTATCGTCTTCAAATTTTTCAGCGCTGGTGTACTGCAGCTAACAAGAGATTCTTGCAACTGCTCGAATGAGCACTTACCTTCCAGTCAATTTTACATAGCCCATTTATGTTTTTGCTTGGAGGAATATATGAAGGGGAAGCAGTAATAGGAGAACGAGGATGAGGAAGAGGAGGAAAAGGAAGAGGAGGTGGAATGGAGGGATGGAGAGGACGTGGAGGGTGAATTTCAAGTACTCTGACATTTAGTGGACGTGGCTAAATCCAGTGAAATGTGACGAATCGTTTCCGAGAAGGGTGTAGGTCGCTTAGGGAGGGGAGAGGAGGGCAATGGAGGGGAGGGCAAGGGACGGGGAAGGATGGGGAGAACGGAGGGGAGAGGAGGCAAAAGAGGCAGAGAAATAGATAACAGAGGGGAGAGAGGGAGTTATCACGGAACTCAGGAACAGAAAGTCGTGTCGAAATTAATAGGTGGCCGAGGTTATATTTTAGATACCGTGTCCACCAAAAGTGCTGGTATATTTGTACCCCATGTCCATCCTGTGTATAGTATAGGCTGGTTATATATTGTAGATACGATTTGTAACCATATCCTGTGTAGTATAGTGGCTGGTATATTGTACCATGTCCATCCTGTGTAGTATAGTGACTGGTATATTGTGTCCATGTCCATCTGTGTAGTATAGTGGTGGTATATTGTGTACCCCATGTCCATCCTTGTAGTATAGGCTGGTTATTGTGACCCATGTCCATTCTGTGTAGTATAGTGGCTGGTATATTGTTACCCCTATGTCCATCTGTGTAGTATAGAGCTGGCATATTGTGTACCCCATGTCCATCCTGTGTAGTATAGTGGCTGGTATATTGTGTACCCCATGTCCATCCTGTGTAGTATAGTGGCTGTATATTGTGTACCCATGTCCATCCTGAGTAGTAAGTGGCTGGTATATTGTGTACCCATGTCCATCCTGGTAGTATAGTGGACTGGTATATTGGTACCCCATGTCCATCCTGTGAGTATAGTGGCTGGTATATTGTGTACCCCATGTCCATCCTGTAGTATAGTGGCTGGTATATTGTGTACCCCATGTCCATCCTGTGTAGTATAGTGGCTGGTATATTGTGTACCCCATGTCCATCCTGTGTAGTATAGTGGCTGGTATATTGTGTACCCATGTCCATCCTGTGTAGTATAGTGGCTGGTATATTGTACCCCATGTCCATCCTGTGTAGTATAGTGGCTGGTATATTGTGTACCCCATGTCCATCCTGTGTAGTATAGTGGCTGGTATATTGTGTACCCCATGTCCATCCTGTGTAGTATAGTGGCTGGTATATTGTGTACCCCATGTCCATCCTGTGTAGTATAGTGACTGGTATATTGTGTACCCCATGTCCAATCTGTGTAGTATAGTGACTGGTATATTGTGTACCCCATGTCCATCCTGTGTAGTATAGTGGCTGGTATATTGTGTACCCCATGTCCATCCTGTGTAGTATAGTGACTGGTATATTGTGTACCCCATGTCCATTCTGTGTAGTATAGTGACTGGTATATTGTGTACCCCATGTCCATTCTGTGTAGTATAGTGGCTGGTATATTGTGTACCCCATGTCCATCCTGTGTAGTATAGTGACTGGTATATTGTGTACCCTATGTCCATCCTGTGTAGTATAGTGGCTGGTATATTGTGTACCCCATGTCCATCCTGTGTAGTATAGTGACTGGTATATTGTGTACCCCATGTCCATCCTGTGTAGTATAGTGGCTGGTATATTGTGTACCCCATGTCCATCCTTTGTAGTATAGGGGCTGGTATACTGTGTACCCCATGTCCATCATGTGTAGTATAGAGGCTGGTATATTGTGTACCTCATGTCCATCCTGTGTAGTATAGTGGCTGGTATATTGTGTACCCCATGTCCATCCTGTGTAGTATAGAGGCTGGTATATTGTGTATCCCATGTCCATCCTGTGTAGTATAGTGGCTGGTATATTGTGTACCCCATGTCCATCCTGTGCAGTATAGTGGCTGGTATATTGTGTACCCCATGTCCATCCTGTGTAGTATAGTTGCTGGTATATTGTGTACCCCATGTCCATCCTGTGTAGTATAGAGGCTGGTATATTGTGTACCTCATGTCCATCCTGTTTAGTATAGTGGCTGGTATAGTGTGTACCCCATGTCCATCCTGTGTAGTATAGTAGCTGGTATATTGTGTACCCCATGTCCACCCTGTGTAGTATAGTGGCTGGTACATTGTGTACCCCATGGCCATCCTGTGTAGTATAGTGGCTGGTATACTGTGTACCTCATGTCCATCCTGTGTAGTATAGTGGCTGGTATATTGTGTACCCCATGTCCATCTTGTGTAGTATAGTGGCTGGTATATTGTGTACCCCATGTCCATCCTGTGTAGTATAGTGGCTGGTATATTGTGTACCCCATGTCCATCCTGTGAAGTATAGTGGATTGTATATTGTGTACCTCATGTAAATCCTGTGTAGTATAGTGGCTGGTATATTGTGTACCCTATGTCGATCCTGTGTAGTATAGTGGCTGGTATATTGTGTACCCCATGTCCATCCTGTGTAGTATAGTAGCTGGTATATTGTGTACCCCATGTCCATCCTGTGTAGTATAGTGACTGGTATATTGTGTATCTCATGTCCATCCTGTGTAGTATAGTGGCTGGTATATTGTGTACCCCATGTCCATCCTGTGTAGTATAGTGGCTGGTATATTGTGTACCCCATGTCCATCCTGTGTAGTATAGTGACTGGTATATTGTGTACCCCATGTCCATCCTGTGAAGTATAGTGACTGGTATATTGTGTACCTCATGTCCATCCTGTGTAGTATAGTGGCTGGTATATTGTGTACCCCATGTCCATCCTGTGTAGTATAGTGGCTGGTATATTGTGTACCCCATGTCCATCCTTGTGTAGTTTAGTGGGTGGTATACTGTGTACCCCATGTCCATCCTCTGTAGTGTAGTGACTGGTATATTGTGTACCCTATGTCCATCGTGTGTAGTATAGTGGCTGGTATACTGTGTACGACATGGTCGTCCTGTGGATGGCAACGTGGTAACATGTAGATACGCACGAGATCTAAGAGTTAGGCTCCAAAAGGGTCAACATCAGTACATCTGAATTTATATTTTTACAGTTTGGAGAGGAGATGTGGTGGAATAGGACGGGATGAGAGGGGACGTAATCCGGAGTGGTGGTGCGTTTCATCCTCTCCCCTCTCCCCCTTCACCCCCTCCACCCCAACGAGCGTAATTGTTCTTCCTTCTTCGTTAAATCAAGGGAGGAAGAGAGGAGTGGGAGGCTAAACTTAGGAATTGCCTTGTTACGACCTCCGCTGATGAAATTCTCAGAATACACCATTGGTAATGAAAAATGGGAGGGGGGTGGACGTGCTACATGGGACTATATGGAGAGAGAGAGAGAGAGAGAGAGAGAGAGAGAGAGAGAGAGAGAGAGAGAGAGAGAGAGAGAGAGAGAGAGAGAGAGAGAGAGAGAGAGAGCAGAACACGTAACTGTTTATATCGAGGCTATCTCTTGGGAAGGACTAACTACAGTAGCTGGATCGTGACCTCGTTGCTTCCGTGAGCCTGCCTAGCATGGGTCAGTAGGCCTACTGCAGGTGTCCCTTCATTTTCACATGTGTCTGTCATTGCTGAACCTCGCTGCTGCTTCGCAATGCTTGTGGCAACCATTCCAACCAAACTGATCGACTTCCTAGCTCCTAAGGAAGGAATTGTTCAGCAACTGAAAGGCCTCGAGCTTCATTTCTACTTCCCCCTTACCCCTCCCCTCCCCTCTATCGGTGGTTTATTTTTATAAATATAAATGTCTCTCATGTTGGCTTCATCATCATCATCATCATCATCATCATCATCATCATCATCATCATCATCATCATCATCATCATTAATAAGTACCACTGTGGCTGATCTGAACTACTTGAAGGTTTTAAATACCTTTAGTTTACCATTTCTCGTTACGGTCGCTGGTAGCCGGTTGCCGGCGGGCGGACGAACACGTCGCGGCAGCGAACCTGTTCTGGAAATTGTTCTTCCTAGGGAATATGTTCTTTAACGACGCAGCCGGTGGTCGTTCCAGCGGCTTGTGGAGGGTTGTTAGCGTGGAACAATCTTGTTGAGGAGAGAGAGAGAGAGAGAGAGAGAGAGAGAGAGAGAGAGAGAGAGAGAGAGAGAGAGAGAGAGAGAGAGAGAGAAAGATGAATTCAGAATCGAGATAGTTGAATTTTACTCTCCCTCTCCCCTTCCCCTTTATTTTTCTACCTTCTCTCCTCTTCCCTCACCCCTTCCCCTCCCTACCGCCCCCTCACCCCTCCCCTCATGCCTTGAGAAGCTCATCACGTGACAAGGGGGTCATTAGCAGTGTTTATGTCGAGGGGTCAAGGTCACCATGGCAACGAGGAGAGGTGTAGAGAGGGATCAAGACCTCCTGTTTTTGTCCCTTGTATTTGTCTATCCTAAAATAGTGCTTTTGTTAATTCTGAGGAGAGTGTTTCTGTCCAATCTGAGGGGAGTGTTTCTGTCCAATCTGAGGGGAGTGTTTCTGTCCAATCTGAGGGGAGTGTTTCTGTCCAATCTGAGGAGTGTTTCTGTCCACTCTGAAGGGAGTGTTTCTGTCCATTCTGAGAGGAGTGTTTCTGCCCACTCTGAGGGGAGTGTTTCTGTCCATTCTGAGGGGAGTGTTTCTGTCCATTCTGAGGGGAGTGTTTCTGTCCATTCTGAGGGGAGTGTTTCTGTCCATTCTGAGGGGAGTGTTTTTGTTCCAGCATCTTTGGAGAGAGTACATGTTGTTGTTCTTACTGCTAACCTAATCATTTATATAGTAAATGCAATGATGATAAAATAAAATTGATAATAATAATACTAATAATAATAATAATAATAATAATAATAATAATAATAATAATAATGATGATGATGATGATGATGATGATGATGATGATAATAATAATAATAATAATAATAATAATAATAATAATAATAATAATAATAATAATAATAATAATAATAATAATCGCATGTCAGATAGGAATCGGAATACTTGTTTTCAGTCTGGAGAGTTAATTCCGGGCTACGTTTCTGTGAAGATCCAGGTTATATAAGCTCGAAGGACATGGTTTCCGGGTTATGTCATAACCAGGGCTGTGGTGTAGAGAGGTTGTCAAGACCAGGGGCGTGTTGTAGCGAAGGTGTTATAACTACGGTTGTGTTGTAGCGAGGGTGCCAAAATCTGGGTTGTGTTGTAGCGAGGATGTGAAGACCAGGGTTTTGTCATAGCGAGGTTGTCAAGAGCAGGGTTGTGTCGTAGCGAAGGTGTCAAGACTAGGAATGTGTCGTAGCTGGAATGTCAAAACCAGGATTGTGTCGTAGCGGGATTGTCAAGACCAGAGTTTTATAGTAGAGAGGTTGTCAAGATCATGGTTGTGTTGTAGAGCAGTTGTCAAAACCAGGGTTGTGTTGTAGCGAGGGTGTCAAGACCAGGGATGTGTCGCAGCGTGATTGTCAAAACCAGGGTTGTGTCGTAGTAGGAGTATCATAAAAAAAAACATACCACGGGTGGGGTCGAACCCGCGGTCAGAGAGTCTCAAAACTCCAGACCGTCGCGTAAGCCACTGGGCCAGCGACGGTCTGGAGTTTTGAGACTCTCTGACATCGTGTTCGAACCCAACCTGTGGTATGATTTGTTTGCAATCGTGTCATTACGATTTCTTGAGTCATGTTAAGGAGTATCATAACCAGATTTGCGGTGTAGCGGGAGTGTCAAAACCAGGGTTGTGTCGTAGAGAAGTTGTCAAAACCAGGGTTGTGTCGTAGAGAAGTTGTCAAAACCAGGGTTGTGTCGTAGAGAAGTTGTCAAAACCAGGGTTGTGTCGTAGAGAAGTTGTCAAAACCAGGGTTGTGTCGTAGAGAAGTTGTCAAAACCAGGGTTGTGTAGTAGAGAAGTTGTCAAAACCAGGGTTGTGTCATAGCGAGGGTGTCATGTCGCAGAATTCCTCCCGAAGCAGAAAAAAAATACATAAATTTGACTTTAATTCAGAAGTGGAAAAGATCGAGGATTTGTGTTTTCGTGTCAAGTAATGACCCCTTTTTTTTTTGGTCGGTCGATCAATAAGTCACTTTTCTTCCCAACGCCTTTAGTCAGGACCACCAAAATATTGACCATAAGAGGTCAATACCTTGGCAGCAGTACCAGCCTATGCAAAAAATATGTGTTGAAACATCGCTAGAGAATAAGTAGGTAAGATGTTTTTGCTAAAATTTAAAACATTCTGTGGGAAATAAATTGAGTTCCTAGGGTTCACATGCTGGCTACGTACCCACTACCAGGGCTCACGTGCTGGCTACGTACCCACTACCAGGGCTCACGTGCTGGCTACGTACCCATTACCAGGGCTCACGTGCTGGCTACGTACCCACTACTAGGGCTCACGTGCTGGCTACGTACCCACTACCAGGGCTCACATGCTGGCTACGTACCCACTACCAGGGTTCACATGCTGGCTACGTACATACTACCAGGGGTCACGTGCTGGCTACGTACCCACTACCAGGGCTCACGTGCTGGCTACGTACCCACTACCAGGGCTCACGTGCTGGCTACGTACCCACTACCATGGCTCACGTGCTGGCTACGTACCCACTACCAGGGCTCACGTGCTGGCTACGTACCCACTACCAGGGGTCACGTGATGGCTACGTACCCACTACCAGGGCTCACATGCTGGTTACGTACCCACTACCAGGGCTCACATGCTGGCTACGTACCCACTACCAGGGCTCACGTGCTGGCTACGTACCCACTACCAGGGCTCACGTGCTAGCTACGTACCCACTACCAGGGTCACTGCTGGCTACGTACCCACTACCAGGGCTCACGTGCTGGCTACGTATCCACTACCAGGACTCACGTGCTGGCTATGTACCCACTACCAGGGCTTACATGCTGGCTACGTACCCACTACCAGGGCTTGGCTACGTACCCACTACCAGGGCTCACATGCTGTCTACGTACCCACTATCAGGGCTCACATGCTGGCTACGTACATACTATCAGGGCTCACGTGCTGGCTACGTACCCACTACCAGGGTTCACGTGCTGGCTACGTACCCACTACCAGGGCTCACGTGCTGGCTACGTACCCACTACCAGGGCTCACGTGCTGGCTACGTACCCACTACCAGGGCTCACATGCTGGCTACGTACCCACTACCAGGGCTCACGTGCTGGCTACGTACCCACTACCAGGGCTCACGTGCTGGCTACGTACCCACTACCAGGGCTCACGTGCTGGCTACGTACCCACTACCAGGGCTCACATGCTGGCTACGTACCCACTACCAGGGCTCACATGCTAGCTACGTACCCACTACCAGGGCTCACGTGCTGGTTACGTACCCACTACCAGGGCTCACGTGCTGCTACGTACACGACAGGGGGCTCTCATTCTTGTTACTTACGGTTAGGGCTAACTTGCTGACCACGCACTCACTCACAAGCGGATATGAAGCACACGAGCAGTGAACCACACTAGGCACTTGCATGACTGTTCAAGGATCGTCACAAGCAATCCACTTTTTATCTGATTCCCCCCGGCATTCAGACACGATTAGCAGAGTCCAATCTATCTGGGTTAATCTTATTCGTGAGGGCTAACGTACGTGGTATGCTGAACACTGAATGATACCATGTTCAGAGTTCTCAAAGTAGTTTTAACATGACAAAGGCATGCTTATGCCACTTTTGTTATCGGGTTAATGGTAAGATGTTTACTTCTAGGCGTCTGGCTTGCGTATCCTCCAAGACGAGTTCCTTCTCACTCAGTGAGAATATGTTGGGGTTAAACTCTTGCAACAATCCATAAGACTATTTTTCCAATTTGTTGTCTAGGTCTTTTTAATCTTCCTTGCGGACATCTACCCTTTTAATCCTTTTTCGTTAATATCATCAGATAACATAAACATAAAAGAAATATAGACTTCGTGGTAAAAAGTTGACATAAATCAGGAATAGGCTGGGTCCTAGCATTGATTTTGTCGTAAACAACGACGTCTCTTCCATTACTGACTCTGCATTCTATCATTCCTTTTCGTTTTCATCTGTGGTTGCCCCGTACATTCATCTAGAATTCTGTCCCCATTTCCTGGAGTTGCCTCGTGTGATTCTCATTGTCTGAGGATCTCTGATAGTAAAAATATATATATATATATATATATATATATATATATATATATATATATATATATATATATATATATATATATATATATATATATATATATATATATATAGCTGCTCACCCTTCTCCCCCTCTCTCATTCCTCTCTGACTCTTGCCATCCTAACACACGATATTAAGATCTTTAGCCTTGATTTACACTTACTGGATCCTCCTGGTCTTTATTTACAACCGATCTTCTCTTCAGATATTTTACTAACTTTTCTTATAGCTTTTCCATCGCATTACACAGCGTATAAGTTAGGTGCATCAACCAGTAGTTCAAAGATTCTATCTTCCTTTTGTATACTGACTCGGTGTTGGCGGTGGTCCAGCTAGCTGCTGCCATTATTGTCTTCCCCAACTTGTGTATCATCACAAGTCGGCAGCACTGGGCTTCACGCCCTTGTTTATTCTTGCAATAAAATAATAAAAGAGGCAATAACTGATAATTACTTCCTGTTTGTCGTTCTTGAAGCTGCGATCTCAGTGTTACTGACTCTGAGGTCAAGACGTTAAACATGATAACAGAAATACGAGCGTATCATCTGGGAGTTTCGCTTGAGATATTATTATCCGATTCAGGAATTTGTGTTCATCAAACGTGTTGAACCATGGCTGTCCTATTGGAGGCATTTCTACCTATACCCCACATACTGGATTTAACGTAGATCACCAGTGTTCCTCCAGCCAGCCAGCCAGGCGGACGTGGGCTGGAGGTGAAACAGACGAGGCCATCCCTCCTGTTATCTTAGTATAGAGAAGCGAGCTGTGTATAGGGGGCTGCGCGCCCCGTAAGTAACTCTCTCCTTCGACCTCATTCTTCGCTTCCTTCCTCCGCCGACGCCGGAGAGATATTTGGTTTGAACCAATCTCGGTAGATCTTGATGCCGATTGGCTGTGCCGGCGGCAACGGTTTTAACGGACTCAACGGTCCACCGGCAGCGCCTTATCAGCGCCTAATGAATTGCGCACCAGCTCTCATGCCCAGATTTGGCGCCAAGGTACACAAGATTGGCGCCGATTTATAACGTTACTTCTGTTATCAGAGTTTGTGGAGTGACACACTGCAGTTTGCCTACCATCAGAGTCATCTTGCTCTCTTACACGCAGTGCGAAGGGACACGCAGTATGAGAGGACACGCAGTGCGAGGGGACTCACGATGTGATAGGATACGCAATGTGAGGGGACACGCAGTGTGAGGGGACACGCAGTGCGAGGGAAAACACCTCGGAGTAATTAGGTCGAGTCTGGATTAGAGAGTATTTGATCCAGCATTAAACGACTGGGGTCGTATGTAACATCGGTTCCAGGATACGTTCTTCATGTGGAATATTCTCTTACATTGGCACGGGATGAGTCCTGAACCCGCAAAGACAATACAACACCTGGAATATTCGGGAATGAAGGAACTGGAGCACAGATCCAATTCCTCATCTGGGATACCCCAGTATCTGACGACAATTGTTG